>JAVQJL010092247.1:0-61756 GCA_036024295.1 Nannoperca obscura
AAGCCCCTTTTATCTGTTGATTGTTGGCGGCTGGTCGTTTTCTCTGTACGCCATCCAGCTTGTCTGCAGGAACCTCAAGATGATCCTGCAAGAACACTGGCACATGGCATTAGGTACAGAGCCTTCATTAACACAGACCTTATACAGATAGTGACTCTCTGGAATTGGAACCATCAGACCAAAGCAAGACTCTTAAGATTTAAATTGCTGTTTTTAGACCACTGAGCATGTAAGGGAAAGCATCCCCTATATTTGTCAACTTGAAACTTTGAACGTGAATCACCTTTTTAAGTGAACAGGCATCTGTTAAAGTTCTCAACACAGGTTAGTCTACTGACTACAGCTTCCAGGCACACACTCAGGAGTATGAATGCTGAAATCTATGTACAATACAGCACCTGCCTCACTTTGAGTCTTGTGGTTTGAAGCACCAAGGGTCCAAATATGATATGTATAATGGGCTGCAGGCCAAAAAAATGTGTAAAACACATGCAACTTTTACAGAGATTTTTGGCAGGCTTGATGTTGCACAGCTCTGCACTGTTCTTCCTAACACTGTGTAAGTCAATACTTGTGTTTTTGTCAGGTTATGTGGCAGTGGTGGGATTCACCAGTTTTGCTGTGTGTTACCGTTACGGTCCTCTGGTGGATGAGAAGAGCATCAATATCTTGTCGTGGACGCTACAGCTGTTTGGCCTGCTCCTGGTTTATTTTGGGATTCAGATTCAGCAAGTTGCCTTTGCCATCATTGTTGCTGCTTTGGTCTCCAAAAATCTGGAGTATCCAGTCTCTCTGGCAGTTGTTGCATGGAGGTTGGTGTACTGACAGAAGGTGGCGTAAGAGGACAGTAATATATTACACTTAAAAACGGTTTGGTGGTGGTGTTCCTGTTATCTCATGCAGTATAATGTCGCTCTGTTGTTGTGAACAACATTGTCACATGAGTATTACCAAGAATACTTCTTGTTATTGTTACTGTACAAGAGTTTTGGATACTGCACAACATTATTTGATAATCTCTACTATAATTTGTTCTTTGGAAAGTTTTGCATGATGTCTGCTTATTTCTGCCATCCAAGATAACATTGCTCGAACTGCTAAAGCTCAAAGCAGTGCTATGACAGCCAATGTTATATAGAATTTTCCTTGTAGAACCAGTAGTCATTTTTATTTCTTTTGATTCATATTAATTTATTAAGCGCTTTCTATGTCGTGCAGGAAAATGAGACGGTGTGTTCGCTGGAAGCCGGAGCCCCGACGCCTCTTGACTGAGGAGGAGTATCAGAAGCAGGGGGAAGAAGAGACTCGGCGTGCACTGGAGGAGCTGAGGAAGTATTGTAACAGCCCAGAGTTCAGCCCGTGGAAGGCAGTGTCCAGGCTTCAGTCCCCGAAAAGGTGGCTAGTGTGATGTTCAAGTAAATCATTTGTTAAAACATGTCCTTAGCGCATGACTTCTGCTCACTTCCAGCCTTGATTTAACAAAAGAAGTAAGACTTGATTTGCTTGTAAACTTACATTCGATTCAAACTACACACTGGTGACATTGACACTAAAACCAAATGACTGCACCAGTGATCATTTAGGTGTGTGTCCTGTTAAAGTGGGTGAAGAGATCTGTTTTCACTTTGACATTAAGGTTATTTTTCTAGTGATTAGTGTCAAAAAAGCCACATTAAATCTACTACAACATGAAAACTTCAAAGGGGGGTGTATAGTATAGGCACTGTATTTTGTTGTCTCAATAGGTAAATATACATATTCAGATATCACAAAAACATTTAAATTAGCTTTCTTACACTATTATACTATTATGCAGTTTAAGTGCATCAGTGCTGTGAATTAGTACTCCTGCAATTTTGCACATTTTGTAATAATTAGCATATCCTCCAGCGTTTGTTGGGCACCCTCTGTTGATCCCACATTTTAAAAAAACAACTAAAATGATTAAAGATTGGCTAAGAATTGCTTGATAATTAAAGTATTAATGCTTTATTGATACTGATGATCATTAACTATCTCTAGCACACTGTCTCTGCACACTTTTGACATACTTTACCAATAAGGTCATATTCAGGAACAGTTGACGTCTTTCACTGAAGTGTAGTATATGCGTAGTATGTTGGTACTCCTAAATACCAGTACATGGTTTGCATACTGTATAACACTGACATTGCTGCTATTGTCACTTTAACAGGTTTGCTGATTTCATTGAAGGGTCCCCACACTTGTTGTCAAATGAGGCTTCTGTCCACGCACAGGAATATGGCTTTGGGGGATCTTTCTTTGAGGATGAATTGTTTGACACAGATGATGAGGAAGACAGTTTTACGCCTACCATGAAACTAGAGTGAGACGTCAGTGTTGGAGACTTATGAAAAGAGAAACAATTATTACTGCCTTTCATAAAAGGTGGCGGGAGGACAGGCTCTCCATGGATCCTGTGCAAACCTCCAGACTGACTGAGTGTTTTCTGTGCAGGCTGGATTAAGAAAAGCCTGGATTGTCTTTTCAGTCACAAGATTCACCTCGGGTACCGGCAGAATGACACGCACAAGTGTCGTCAGATCTGTTATGAGCATGAAAAATGACAAAGTAATGTGGTTTGAACAAATGTTCACTAAAGCCAGATCTCTTCTTTTTTGGGAAACAAAGGCTTCTGTTAAAATTGATGTTACAAATATGCTCTGATTCTCAGTGATTGAGACTGGTTAAAGGTCAAAGCAATTAGACTTTTACTGTGATGGTACTTTGTGTTGTCTTTCTCTAGCTTAGAAATGATTTTACATGTAATTTTCCAAACTGTTCACAGCCTTTAGGCTCTAAATGGGCTCACTGCAATAAACTGCAACAAGAGCATCCAGGTTACCTGCACAGCACGTGACAAGTTTCACCTCTGAACAGCAGCATGATGCAGAGGAAGTTGGTATTCTTGCTTTCTGCTCAGGGAGGAAACGTTTGGTCAAGTTTAATTTTACAATGTTCATTCATATTAATGGACATAAACCAGTGGAAGTGTCCCAAAGTATTTTGAATAAAAAATATATTTGAGCTTGCACGTATTGGCATCGCTTTATAAGATTATTAGCACTAAAAGGTTGCATGATGTTAATTGCATGTCCACATGGCTTTGTTAAATTATGTGATGCATCAGAAGCCAAATAGATGGTTATTTTGCATACTGGGTGCTTTAGCCTGAACTAACAGGATTTCTTCAGTGGTGAAAAGTACATTTGCTCATTTATCTGACAGTGACGGCTACTTACTTTGCAGTTCATATGTAATATATGATCAGTTAATAAAATATGCATTGTTATAGATTAAACTACCCAGCAGTATATAAGTAGTTAATAGCTTCAGCCCACTACAACATAAAGTGCAACAGTTATGTTTTTGTGTGTTTTACTACCAATCACTCTGTTCTTCACAAGTTCATTTTACTTTAATGTACTGATATTTTCAGAGATCTGAGTACCTCTTCCACCACAAGATTTCTTCATTGATTGTTATATTTTCCTTAGAATTATATTTTGAATTTTACTCTATTCCGATTTGCATCGGCTGCAACTATTGACTTTTCCATTTTCTATGAATCGTTCAGTCTATTAAAATGTCCACAAAATGCCCATCAGCAGCTCCCACTGTCCAAGACGACAATAGATTTTGTTTAAACAATTTCTAAAAGAAAACTGGACATTTGTGCATTTTTGTCCATAAAACAATGAGTAAATCCTTGCATTTGAGAAGCTGAAAATGGAAACTTTTGGGCCCATTTGTTTGACTTATGCATTTATCCATCACCGATATTGCTTTTGATCAATGTCCTATCATTTGACTTATCGATTAGTCATTTCAGCACTATTTGCATCTTAGAGACCGTTATTAAATGACCAGTGGGAGGAAGGGACATAAATCCTGTGGAATTTCCACTTTCCAAAGAGAAGAGGGCTGAACTGCGTCTAACACGGCACTTGGTTTTAATTGCCACAGTAAGCATTTCGAATTTTTGTTTGGGAAATGAATCACTCAAAGTAATCGTTATGAATGACGTCTTTTGTTTTTCCTGTTATCTAGAATCCCAAATGAAACTGCAGTTGACTTTAAAAACCCCTGCGGCCCCCAAAGAGATTTTTCTTGGTTTTCCTGTCGTTTTTCAATCTTCTGGGAAAATATGACCTTGTTTTCTAAGAAGTCTGTTAGTTTTACCGTCTGCGGCAAAGTAGAAATTTCTGACCTTTCTCATATCAGCACTTTGACTTTGATATCTCCTTTTTCTAAATCCATATTTTCAAAGTTAAAATCAAAACAAAGTAATGACTGGCATACACTTGAACTGCATGTGCTGCACTCTTCTCCTGAGTCCTGTGCACTGGATGTCCTCTGTTTTAAATATGAAGCATGTTGCCTGGCACCTTTCATCAAGGTTTACTGAGTTCACTTTAAATTAAATGTGGAAGCAGAACTGGGGAAAAACTGCAGATGATAACCAAACTTGCTGTTCAAGCGAGATAGCGTTATCTTAAATCAACTAGCTTTCAGTATATGCTGGAGAAAAAAAACATTGCATTTATCCCTTTTCTCTCCCACTCTTTAGTTTCACTAAGCCATATCTGATGACATTTAGCCCAACTGCCCTCTGCATCCCACCACCGGCTTCTTTGCATTGATGTGATTGTCATCCTCACGGCATTTGAAGGCAGGGAACACCCCAATAACGCTGTTGCAAATGATTACACTCGATTACACGTATGAAACAGCTGATACAGCTAGTGTTATTTGCATGTTTCCCAGGCTCAGGGTGGCACAGTCAACAGTGTAATCACATGCTGCTGCATTTCCTAAAATTACTTCCCCAAAACACGTGAAACCCTCACTGCAATGCAAACGTGACCGCATCACTTGCGGAAGGGGGGAATCCCTTGGATATATAAGCATATTGCAAACACTGAGACCCCCCCCCACACACACACACACTCATGGTGGCTTCATGTAAAGTGTCTGGAGTTCCCCACAGCTTTCAAGCTGACCCATATTCAATCAATCGATCCTCAGAAACCTCCACACCAGAGGGTTTTGCTGTTTTTCTACTAGACGTGCAATAAAAATGATAAGACAACCACGTGTGCACACCATGTAGCTCTCGCTTCTCATTTTATACGTGGGAAATGACATACAGCTTTTAAAGCAAATGGTAAACTACACGATTATGTGTATCATAGCAAAACAAAAGAGTGCAGTGTTTATTCTAGGCAAGTAAATGTATGCTGCATGGAAATCCTTCATAGTAAATCAAGAACAAAAGCATGAAAGAAAACAGAAACTTACGTACGTGTTGTCAGAACATGAACCACAATGAATTCGCAATGAATTCATTCACATTTATGGCAACAACCGGACAGTTTTACAGACGTGCAACCAGTGCAGTTTGTAACAGAAAAGCTACATCTGAGACAGGGTGATGACATTTAAAAAATGATGAATAAACATTACATTGCATTGCAGTTCAAATTTGCTGTATTGAAGCCAACAGCAAAGTGTCTGACTTTTGAAAAACATACATCAGGAATGTCAGTACAAAAAATTATTTTCGTGTCACAACAGCAGTGCATTCACTTTTTTCCTTTTCAGGCTGCAAAAGGCAGCACAAGCTGCAACTTTCATATTACTCCACACAGTCTGTACAGTTAAGACAAATCCGACTGGTTCTGTTCTCCTCAACCTCTAAACTTTAAATTGTTCCGCAGAAACAAAAACTAGAAGTCCAGGGTGGTTAAAATTGAGTGTTCAGTCAGTATTTGTTGATCCCAAATATCCGTACTCCATGAAATTGAGGCAACTTTGGGAGGAGGACACTAAGGAGGGAGCTCGTGTTGATTAGGAAATGTGTGGGATCGTATTTTGTGTAGAAACTGGCAAGAATATACCTGCAGAGAAGAAGAATAGTGTCAATGTATCATCCAAACATCACAATCAACATTTATCATTTAAAATTTTAAAACACACAGCTGACATTACTGTCCTCACTGCCACCCTTACAAAATAGCTAATCAAGTATCCAATTACCTGATGTACACCCAGGGTAACTCTTTAATCAAGCTGATATCTAAATGTGGTTAATCACAGTAATTATAAGGATTAATGTTACTTGAAAAGTAACTATTCATACAGCCAAGTGCAGCATGTCTACACTAGCACTAACTGACAGCTGGCTACATTAACTAGCTTTTTAACTTAACAGATAAGCTAACACTAGGCTAGTAATTTAAGCTACATGAAAGCAGAAGAGTATGCTTCGTTATACATGTGGCGAGAGTGGGACCTATTGTACAATTTAAGTATATAGCCTGACTACACCACCCTGAAAAAATTATTGGGAAACAATTTCACATAATTGGACACACACTAAACATAAGAAGGGCACACGGGGTTATTCACTAATGCAAGTCAAAGAGGTGTTTCCACTATCAAAACCGTTTTGTAGAATGTTCACAAGTAGCAAGAACCAGAAATAAACAAAGGGAACACAAGAACCTATCCTACTCCAGACACATAGCCAACAAACACACACAAATATATACATGAACACTCACTATTTCACTCACTCAGCCAAATATGAACACTCACACACTCATTAGCTTGCTTAAATGCCTTATGGGCTCAATCGCATGGTTTTCTGCCAGAACAGCCGTCAACATGTCAACACCCCCCTTTAGTTTTCTTAAATTTCATCACATCCCTAATTTATATATAGTTTTAACACCAACGAGATACATGACAGTCTCAGATACGTAACAACTAACCAAGAGACAAATGTCAGACAGCCGCTCCCCTAACAGGGGTATTTTACCTTGATCTTTGTACTGTAGGAGGAAGTAGAGATGCGTCATCCATCTTTATAATCAGTCTGTGTTCATCATCTTAGTTTAGCGTATTTGCATGCTAACATTTACTAATTAGCGCTAAACACAAAGTACATGATGGAAATGTCATAGCTTTTGCAGGTATGTGGTCAAGGGGATCACCAGAGTCAGATTCATCATGTCAATCCATTTAATAGTTGTTATTTCAGTCTGAAGCAACGTGGTGGACAAACCAACACCGCCACTGTCTTATTAAATTACATTTCTTCAGCTAGTAAGGATGCCGACATTTGTCCTGGGACATGCAGTATTAGCATAATAAAATGTATACATCAAGTGCAGACTCCTTTGAAGGAAAGCATTCTTGTTATTAAAACGAATCAGCTGGAAATACTAAACAGTCATGCAGAGACAGTGTTTTCAACGAAGTCGTGACGCTAACATTAGCTTAATTGGCTAGCTAACTACAGCTGATACAATATGCTAGCGACAGCTGTCATATCAGCCAACAAAACCAACGGTCGCTGGCCAGAAATGAGAAGCCAACTTTTGTCAACATCTGTCCGACATCAAGGACCCATTGTTTTGAAAACTACTGAGGATTTCTAGAAATAAATCTGCATATAGCAGGCAAATCTCATTATAAACTGCATACAAGCTGCGTGAGAACAGAAGGCTTGACAGGTCAATTTTCCTAAAGATTTTCCCAAAAGAACACAAGAAGATAACCAACCGGCTGAATCAGTCAAAAACTCACCCATTCCAGCTCCTCAAATATTTAACTACATGCTGATTAGGCAACATACTTACAGAACTATTGGTGAGATAGTGAGGAATTTGCGTGAAGATGTGAACTGGACACCGTAGTCCATCTGTTCCCAATGTGTGAGCAGACGAGCTTTGCCTTGGTCTGGTGTCTCAAAGGGAGTGCCCTTCACTGTGTGTAGAAACAGGTACATCACCTGCACAGGACAAAGACAGATACACAACTATTAGGCACAAAGACAGATAGGTTTCCCTCCAGTTTACCACAGTTTACCACTGGATCATTAGGAGGATATTTACCAAACTCTCATTAACAACAATCACAAGTCACATCATTTTTCAGATCTGCAGAGCTGATCATTTTCATAATGAAGTGGGAAAGTGTAACAAAGTGAAAGTTACTTAGCCGCTGGTTTAGGTTAAACAAGATTGCAATACTTATAAACTGATATTTTATATATTTTGAATAAAAATATGTATGAAATCATCTTTTACGGTATTTGTAATGTTAATATCATGATATCAGTTTATTTTGTGGTGAAGTACATTTTCTGGATGGATTGATAAAAAAGCAGACAGGAATATGAATGAAATACCTGAAAAATTACACTGATCCAAAAATCTGAAATTAAAGGAATAGTTTGACATTTTGAGTGATTTGCTTTATCGTTGAAAGTAGAGAAAATCAATACCCCTCTCACAGATCCAAGCTAGTTGTTTCCCCCTGTTTCCTGTCTTTGTGTTACACTAAGCTAAGCATCTCCTGACTTTAGCTTCATATTTCAATTTCTTACTTTGCACACACAGTGAAGTGTCAACCAGTGGGAAGTCCATCAAAATGAAAACACTGCATCTGGGTGACGATATCTAAGGAAACTGAAAGCAGCCCCAGATGGCACGCTGATGACAGCAAGACAGCCTAAAACGTTTGGTGAATATAAAGCTCAGTGAACTGGAGAAGAGTTGTGTGATGTGTTTTAATTTTGATGTAGCTTCATATTGAACGGACAAATGTGATAGTGTATGGATCAATCTTAAACTCTTGGAAGCAACCGAACAATCGTATTTCCCAAAATGTCCAAGTATTCATATAACATACGGCAGTTCTGCTCATTGCTTTTTAACCACAATGGATATTATAGAAGATAAACTCTCTGGTAAATATCATCGTAATGGCCACCCCAAACACCATGTTTATGTAATAAATGTGTTTAATTGCAATATATTTCATACAATTCAAAAACCGGACAACTCTCAAATTGCTGGAGTTGTAAGAAAAATGCACTTCACCAGCTGTGGCAGTTTCCATTCAGTCCAATTGCTTGTGTTTGAACATAGTTTGAACTGACCATGTTGTGGATGACATTGGTAAGGGTCCAGACGAGCGGCACAGTGAAGAAAGGAATGCTGAGCAGGACGATGTGCAACACCACGGTCAGCAGCAGATAGGTGAGCCATATTCCTCTGCTGTTCATCACCCTCGTGTTGGGGTTCACCTCGCTGTGAGCTACGCCCACATTCATCTTGAACACAGAGAGATGAAGTGTGAGAGTTCAGGATGCTGAAAATGTTTCAAGAGGCACCCGTGGGACCTTTTAATTTAGCAGTGAATGAGGTTGATCAGCTGAAATTAAGTTATTAAAATCAACATTCCCCATATAATTTCAACAATAAGGGACAGAAGTTTCATACCATCACCAAAAAATACAATGATAATGATAAACGGATAATCTTTGCCTCTGAGATGTAATGGAGCCAAAGCAAGTAGCAGAAAGTAAAGTTCAAGTAACTCAAAATTGTACGCAAGTGCATTACTGGTAATAGGCAACAGGCTGCTAATCAACAACAATTTATATAATCGTTTATCATGCAAGAATACCAAACATTTACTCGGTAAGTGTCAAAATGTAGATTTAATATTTTGGGGTTCGGCTGTTGGTCAAACAAAACATGCACTTTGAAAACACCACTTTGCATTCCGGGACTTTTGCACTAATTTATAGTGTTACGTTTCCGTACGATTTATTGGAGGGGGAGAATCTAACATCTTTTTCACAACTCTGGAGAAAAGACTCCGCCCGACTGAATTGTTCTGTGTGATTAAACATGCGCTTCTTCCTCTCACAGGACGCTCCTGCATCACTCAGCTACATGTAGCCGCAACATTCAGACAATTACCCGGAGCAAAAAAACGCTATGATAAAGTAGCGATAACGTTATAATGTTATATATTCTACCAGAACATGACAGTAGCTGCTCAAACAATGCCAATATTTTATAATTGTATCTTTACAGATGGCGTTAGGCAACAGAGCCAGCTAGCTAGCAGTTGAGCTGCTACCTACAGATGAATGCTGTTACTATGCTAACGTTAGTTAAAAGTTACGTTAATCGTGATGCAGCGGTTGCAGACTGCGAGTTAATACTGCGGGGGGTTAAAGCTTCTGTTAAATTGTGATAAATTATCCTCGTGTGGCATTTTGAGGTTTAAAACTTTACATTTCAACGGAGCAAGCTTTACCTTCCTCTGTTGTCGTAGCTCACCAGGAAATTCCTTGTTTTTTCTTTAACCCCGCCTTCGTTAGGTTTGAGCTAGTTCCTCTGCTGCAGCGCACATCTGTCAAATCTCCAGCCCCCGTCCCGATGAACCAGGTGAGGGAGGTGGGGGGGACTGCTTAAGATTTAGCAAAGAGCAATTGTCCTCCAAGAAATTTCCAGGATCCCCCCAGTGTTTAACATCACTGTTAATTCCCATGTTATAATTGTTGAACGTCAGCACAGTAACAGGACAGCCTTCATAGAGATGAACTTTAAAGTTGCTTTTGTGGTTTCACTCTCCAGCCTGCTGTTTTCAGCGTGCTTTCAGCTTGTGTGCAACACTTCACTTCTCAGGTGGAGTCTATGTTATGCTAATAAATGTAGCTGTTATAGGTGGTAGGGCGTTATTAATGCTATGAATCTATGAAGACGAATAACAACCAAAACACGTATTTTTTTAAACATTTGATGAAATTGAATTTTAAACGTTCATAAATAACACCATTCACTGCTTTAAAAATGCATCACAAAAATAACATGTCAGCAGCCCAAAGGAAGGCACACTGTTTGGCATACAGTGGTTGGGACAAAAGTGGTATGAAACTAGTGGGGGGGAGTACTTTAAGGACATGTCTGGTGACATTCTGTGGTTTTCTGCTTACAAAATAAGTGTTGTCTGTGTAGGCAAAGTCTGATATTGCTTCCCCATGTGCCACAGAGCTCCATTGTTGTCTAAAAACTACTTAAAACACCAATTACTGAACCACTCTTGTTTATTGGGTGGGTTCCTTCCTTTATTACAGTGAACATAGACACTTGTTTATTTTGAGTCCATCTCACGTACACAATCCTGCTGCCGTAAAGAGATAGATTAAATATACATCAGTAAAAATAATCCAATAATATAACAAAGTATATTATAATATAACATTTTGAATAGGGACTGATCAGTGCATTTGACAATACTAATGTACTTTTAAGTACAAGTTTGAATGCAGGACTTCTACTTATTTAAGTCTATTTGAATACTACCTAGTGACCTTACATAGAAATTGATATTTACCACGTAGATTAAATATCATCAGGATACGACTGTACATGCAAAAGGACTAGAAAGGGAATGTGACATTCACTTGTCCAGTGATGATCACATTTCACCCCTAACTTTTTTACATGTTAAATAATTTGACTGAATTGAGGTGGGCGATATGGATCAAATTTACTATCACGGTATACTTATTTTGTCACAATATTGATATATTGTATATCATCATGTATCTGTTTTTATTGAATACTCAATTTAGAAAGTAACCAGATGGAAATGTCTGTTCTGGGATTATGCAGTGAAATAAATATCTGACAAATCAAGAAACATCACATTGATGCAACAATCCTGTAAAGCCAATATTGCCAAAGAGAACTGCTCATTGAATCACAACACTGCACAAAATGGCCTAATAGAAACTGAGATATTAAAGGGATTGCTTTCACTGCATACTGTAAAGACCTGAATGGTATGTTTGCAACAGAAAACCTCTTGCACCGACTTTAAATCCTAAAGTCAAAGCAATCTACACTTGGACATCGCACTTTGTAGTCAGTAGAGAAGTATGAAGCCACAATGTTGCTGTGTCACATACAAAATGATGTGGGTTGTTCTAGGAGCCTGTGAGCAAACTCATAAAGTACAACCAGACAGGTGTTCCTGGCGTAAAAGTTAAAATAAATAGAGAAAGTGTACAGACTCCTTTGATCCCCCAGCAGCTCACATTTCTCAGACTAAACAGCAGTCATGCTTTCAGGAAACAGTACACTCAAGCATATACAGGAGTTTTGAGATTCAATAAGGGTAACAAAGCGTGGAGGAATATCTTGTACGGGGCAAATGACTAATGCGTAGGGGATGACAACAAAAACAAACAGACTGTTACCGGCACGCTGAGCAGGTGACTTCCTGGTAGCGTGAGCGTGTGTAGAGAAACTAAATAAGGAAGTGACGTAAAAATCATTACAAATGACCCATCGATTACATGTGCGGGATGTCCTGAGGAGCTTTTGCTTGCTGAGTCAGTCATTTATTAAAACACATTTGTATATGGATATTTTATATATTCTTCTGGAACTTGAGGTGGGATTGTTTTGTAAGCCGCTGTTTCTATGGTCAAGACAACTTTGAAGTCAAACATGGTCCCAGGAGGATGAATCTTTTCATCTAGTGCTGTTGTCAAGTCAAAATGTGCAACACGTTAGTTTATGAATAATCTCTTCAAAATGAATGACGTTCCAATCAGTCTCAGCTTGTGTTACTTTGCATTGGTGAAAACAGTGATAATGTTTCAAATGTGCACAAATGACAACTAGTATCTTGTTACATTATAATCAGTTCATGTTTAAATGATCAGAAAAAAATAAAAATAATGTTTACATAGTAAACGCAATACTATATAAGATGTCATAAAATTTCACAAGTGACTTACTGTAACATGTGGAACTTCCTGCTTGCATCATCATAATACAAACATTTTATGTACAGTAATACTGTCATGCACATCATTTCCATGCTCACAACGTAATAAACTCCTTATCATAGCAGCTGCCCAAGATCTGGTTAATTACTATATTTACTTCACCACCACTTCTAAAGATGAAAATCAAACGTAAGACCTGTTTGCTTGCTAGCACGGCTTGCTTACTTTAATATTGCTCTCATGTAACAGGTTACTGAACATTTGTACTATGCAAATCTATGTAGAACACTTCAGAATTGTAACTGTCGTACTTGACAGTAGGAACATGGAATATATCATATAACTTTCTTCTAAACTGCCATGGTGGCAGGTGACCTGAATGTTTACCACAGCCAACATTTACCCTGTATTTGGCAGGTGCCTTTTTCATTCCCTGCTCTTGTACTTTCAAAGCTGTCAAAGTCACGTCAAGTCAAAGTAACTTTATTATCCCCGATTGGCAATTTGGTGCACAGCCACCAGCCAATACAATCAATATCAACAATGTACACACACCATTTAACACACAGATACATAGATTTACATAGATCTGTGTTGTTGTTTGGGATTTATTTTTAATCAACATGCATATTATTCGCACTTTTGTTGTAAAACCCTTTGGAAAGGGTTCATTTTAAATAAGTGCTAAATAGATCATTTCTTCTTTTGCTCAGAGGGCCATAAGATTTACAACAGGAGTTTTTACCTTTAAATACAGGATTTCTGTGGGTGGAACATGATCAGAGAGGTTGAATGAATTCTGGATATGAAGTCACTCAAAGAACAAGCTTCCTTGTTGAGAAATCCGGTACCTAAACATTGAGCTCACTTCCTCTTCCCTTGTAAACGTGACACCTTCCTTTTTTGTTGTTGCTTTGACTGTCTACTGGATTCACATTGCATCATCAGAGCATGCGAGGTTGAGCACAGCTGTAACAGAAGCCCTGAGTGTGAGGAAGTATGCAGGAAGCTGTGGATCTCCTAAGAGCAGCAGGAATCTTTTAGGAAAGCACAGCTTCCTCGTTATCTCATATTTACCTGGGTATTGATTTGGAAAGCCTTTCCAAAGAAGAGGTCATTGAAGGTGACCTCCTAACTTTCCATATTGAGGAATTATTTGTCTTCAGTTGAAGGAACTATCGCCATAAAAATACTATGACATCACAAACCACGTTATGATGAAAGTCATATTGTTTATTAGACACATTGTATTTGTTTTGTATACTAAAGGGACATGGACATAAAAACAAACTGATTTCAATAAATATTAATAAATAAATACAATAAATATGATTTGAATAAATATGTTAGATAATAATTCCATTGGAAATACATTCCATGAGTTTCTATACATGGGAGGAACAAGAGTAGAAACACTGTTGTAGATACATCACCAGCCCCTGAAAGCTGTACTCGAGACTTTGATCAATGTGATTAAGTAAAGGATGTTTATACGATTCACAGCTACACTGAAACATTTCACTCTCTACATGCATTTCTGAGCCGAGGCTTCGGTGTGATGAGCTGGATCGCCAACAGCGAAGACACGAGCGGTGAGGATGGAGAAGGAGACGAGTCTGTCCAGGGTGTAGTGGCACAGCAGAGCCTCTTGCCAGCGAAGAATAGGCTGAGTCTCTGCATTACTCACATGGGACTTGTGTAGAATCAGAAAAAAAACCCATTAAACTTTTGTCTAGTTTTATCTGAGCCATGAGCCAATAAAGCTGTAATAAATCCTGCACTGACTTCTGAGGCTGGAAAATGAAAATGAATGTGTCTCTTACCTCGTGGTGATCCAACTCTATCTTGGACTTCACACATTTGCTCATGTCTTTGTGCAGTCTGTGCATCACTGGCTTCACTTTGCTGACAAACTCTGAGCAGCTTTGAAATCCAGCAACCCTCTCCATTGCAAAGTTGTAGCTCGTTAGGGCATCGAGTATCTTCCCAATACATGTCTGTGGAGCAATCACATCACAATCAGGAATTCATTGTTTCATGCTGTAAATGCAAACCTATTCTATTTCTCGTCTGTCCCATGAGTATCACTAACATAATGACGTTAATGTGATATTTCTTGTATGTACTGCTGGTTTTGTTGCTTACCGCAGGCTTCTGTTTCAGGGTCTCAGGATCACACATGTCTTTTGCCTCCACCCAAAGAAGTGAGGTGGACAAATTTGTCACATCTTTGGATCCATTCCGTGCCTACAGACCATTTGAGACAATACATGCTCAGTACACTGTCACATTATATATAATAATACAGATATCGAGCAATAAAATGCTGGTATATACAGCTAGTCAATAGTCTAGTTACTTTAACTGATTAACTGATTAAAGCAGTCTGTAAGTGAGAAAAATCTGCCCAGTCAGCACTTTAAAAATGTATATCACTTGTATATTTACAGATGTTTCAACACATATAAAAATATATTTGTAAAAGGTTAACATTTATGCAAAACTAAATTTGAGAAACCAAAAATATTCCAAGGGCTGTATATAGAAGCGTTATTTCTAATATTTTGGGGTATCTTTTCCATTAATAGCTACAAATAAATTAATTTAATAAAAACACTTACCTCTATTGATAGATCTTTGGCAATGCGATTAAGCTCCTGAGAGCTGCTCCGTACATCCGCGCATGCATCTTGCAGACTGAGCCCAGCGGGAGCGCTGCATGCAGCCGCGAAGAGCAAGAAAAGAGCAGCAGAAGTCGCGAAACAAGAATTCATGATGTGTTCCATTTTTTTGTTTAGGTGAGCTCGTGTCTCTTGCTGTGCGTTAGTGCCTGTGAGTGATGCGTTTTAAGTGTTTTTGTCAGTGTGACTGAGTCACGGAGTGGGTTTTCCTGCCTGGGCATCCCTCAGGTGAGTTCATGGGGAGTGCAAATGTATAACCACGTAACGGCGAGGAGGACCCAGAGAGCGAGTAGAAGAATATGATGTCAGACTAAACACATTCAATTAGGAAATTGTTATTGAGCACAAAAAAGGAAGACAAAGACAAGGCTCTATTGTTGTTATATATGTTATAATATTTAAAGGGAAACTATCAGTTTACCTTGGGCGTGTTACGTTTATTTATATTTTAATATCCATTATGGCTACTTTTTAAATGTAACATATTTTTCTGATCTCCAGTCATCAATGAACTGCGATATGTGGTTGTTTTAATCTTAAATAGATCTCCTGGATATTCGTATCTGAAGTAATTTATGCTCATAATATATTACAATTAAGTGGGATAGACAGCATAGTAAGAGTGACAGAGCAATTAAGCTACACGTTTTCTAATCCAGTTTCACATCTATGACTGTGCCGAGGAAGTGAGATTAACCTTTACATTTCAGGGCGATGATGGATGAATTTCCACGTGTCCGCGATCTGCCCCTCTTCTCTACCAGAGAAAAACATTAGCCTTTCTACAGAATTTTTTTTTCAGAGAAACAAAACGATAAGGGAAGGCCTAACACATTTTCGTGCTTCCTTTATATTTCCCGTTTATGTTCTATATTATTTATATAGTGGTAGTTATATAGACATCCCTGTAACAGACAGCGGTTTGCAATATTTGCATTTATTGACGAGCAATTCAAATGAACACAGAACAATGGTATATAGCTCAGACGTTTGCTGCTGAAATGTTATTTGTTACTTTTATGGGGAAATCCCTGTGATTATGTGCAAGGACTAAAGTAAAGAGGGCTCACCTCTTGCTTGTATGGGCCGGATTAATCCAGTAGGAGGTCCTTGGACAAAATTGAGCTGTGGGGACATACTGACCTGTTCCTCTCACTATGTTTTCTTAACGTATCCATCGGTTCACATGGCAGACTTCCACCCCTATTCCTAGACCAAAAGGTCAATTTTGACAATTCAGCAAAATACTGGATTATGTTCAGCGCTGGTTCATTACACTTACATGCCAATGCATTTAAAATTATCGCCTTCTATTATTAAAATAGTTAATTGTTAATTCTCCGTTGATTAACTAATCGTTTCAGCACTACAAAATTGGAATTCATCAAATTATGGCGAACCTTATAAATGATGGTGCCTTCAGGGGCCCCTGAGGATCTGGAGCTCAGGGTCAAATAAAGGGAATGTTTATCACGCCGCTGTTTTGGACCATACAGATAATACATTACAAAACAACGTCAGTGTATTAATGGGGGATTGAACATATCTAGACTCAACAACAGCTTTACAAACAAAGTGTAGAGAGAAAGCACTGACCCCTCTGTAGAAAAAGTGGAGCTCCAGCGCTGCTCTTGAATGCACCGCTTTTTGCTCCGGAAATGTTTTTTTTTTTAGCGTCAATGTGTTATTGTTGTGAATAAAGTGAGCATGGATTCCGGTGCGGTAAATCGTATCACTGAGCTAGAATAGGTCTGTGCACACTTTACATTTATATTTAAAGTCGTTCAGTTTTTTGTAACAAAGCGACACACACTCTCCAGTAATGCGGGTGTTTTTGGTGTAGAAACCGACTGCATGTGCAGCCACAACAGTGTCTGTCTGCCTGTTCATGACGCTGCTAACGTTAGCTCAATTAGCAAAACGGTAACGGCAACTATATTATAGGGGTTGCGAGACAATACTGTTGTGGCGAAGCAACGTTAGCGTTCTGTACACCTTTCTGTAACAATCCTATAACTCTGGCTTTGTAGTCTTTTGCTAGCAGTTACCTATAACGTTAGCTTCCGGGGCTAGCTACTGTTAGCCAAGTCCAAGCTAACAGTAAAGTGAGCCTGAATATATAGGGCGATATATGAGTTCAATTGATTGAAAAATTAAGTATTTTATAGGATGGTATAAGTATTTACAGAAGTTGTCGTTCCTCTGCAGGTTGAGTTAGCTGTACCCATGATGAACTTTGACGGTCTCGACGCTGGGATGGGTGAGTACCCACCCAGCCTTCACGGGACTCTGGATGCCGGGATGGAGCCCTCTATGGACCCCCACCTCAACCCCAACTTACTGCAGGGTGTGGAGCTTAACCCAGAGGGGCTAGCCGTGACAGTCCCCGATCCTGTGCACCTCATGGAGGGGATGTTTTCCGAGCTTCACAGTGCGGTCTCAGAAGTTGGCATCCCGGTCACTGCAACACATTTTGATCTGCAGGAAGAAATGCTCTGGATGGGAAACCACAGAGTGAGATCCTTGATTATGAGTCTAGATTGTTTCTGAAACATGCAGGTTTTCTTCAGTTTAATAAAAGTGCTGAAATACTTTGATGTGAATACCATGTGATTCCGTCTTATTCCTTTAATTATTCTCTTTAGGGTCATGTAACCTCTTTCTTTGGACCTACAATGGGCCGCCATTCTTCTTTCCAAGCACATGCATCAGACGACATCCGACAGATTCAGAGTTTGGAAACAGGCGTCTTGTTCCTTTCCAAGTGTAACCTCAAATGCCACACTCGTGGGGGCCTCGTTATGTTTGATTACCCGTAAGTGTCACAAAATACTAAGGCGAATGTCCTTGTTCTGAGATTGACTGTAGACAAACTGCAGCTGTAACATGATTTGTTCTCTCACTGAATTAATAGACTCAAGTTTAAGCTTATTAATAATGTATGTGTGCATTCCAGGATGGACGAAGGAGCTGATATGCATAGTCTCCTCATGACCGATAACAACACCTTACTTATGGGCGGATTACAAAACTATGCGGTTGAATTTGACCTGAATACTGTTCAAGAAACTCAAAAGGTGAGACATTGAGATTAAGTGTATCGACATTCACAGCTGTCTATGCATGCAGCACAGGACCACAAGACATACATTGCTATATGATACAAAAATAACGCACTTAAAAACAAGTGATTGTTTACTATCTTGTCATGTGTACTTGACAGTTCACTGTTGAGGTACCTGGAATGGCAATAATGCGCCAAACCAGTCGTTTTTTCTTCTGTGGACACACTTCTGGCAAGGTAAAGATGACTTGATCAAATCAGTTTGTGAAAGAGGTTTTTCTGGTTAGCGCGACACTCACGTTCACCCTCTGTTAAAAACAGATAACCGTTCGCGACTTGCGCACCTTCAAGATGGAGCACGAGTTCGATGCGTTCTCAGGCAGCCTCTCAGACTTTGACGTCCATGGAAACCTGCTGGCTGCGTGCGGGTTCTCCAGCCGAGGACTGAATGGGTTGGCATGCGACCGTTTCCTCATGGTGTATGACCTCCGTATGATGCGAGCCGTAACGCCACTTCAGGTGCACGTGGACCCCCTCTTCTTGCGCTTCATTCCTACTTACACGTCCCGCCTGGCGATCATCTCACAGACAGGTATCAACTGGGAAATGTGGGGTCTCCTTCAAGCAAGCTCTGTAATCAGTGTGTTTGTAAAGTTTTATTAATAAATGTGAGACATGCTTTTTATTATAATAACATCAAGATTTGTATTTTGGCATCACACTCATTGGAAGTGTTTTCTGAGTAGTGGTACTGAATCTAATAATAATTGTCCAGGGTACATGTGCCATTATTTAGGAATCATTTCCACCATAGTCTCTCCGGTTTGGTTGAAAATGTTTCCTGAACACTGTCACATGTAAATGTCATTTGGATATAATCTTCCTCGTTCTCTTTGTCCAGGTCAGTGCCAGTTCTGTGAGCCCACCGGTCTTGCCAATGTGGCGGACATTTTTCATGTCAACACCGTGGGCCAGTTGCTCATGAGTTTTGACGTATCGTCCAGCAAACAAGCCTTGGCCTTCGGGGACTCTGGGGGATGTGTGCACCTGTGGTCTGACGCTCCAGAGGTTTCGTTTAATGACTACTCCCGGGAGACAGAGTTCGCCCTGCCCTGCCTTGTGGACACGCTGCCTCAGCTGGACTGGAACCACGACCTGCTTCCCATCTCGCTTATCCCCATGCCACTGACCAGCACAGAGCCGCTGCTGTCGGACTGGGCCGCTGCACTGGCTACACCCAGCCCCAGGTAACACAGTCACAAGTACTATGTGTCTTTACCGGAGATGATTCTGTATGACTTGTAATGGAAACACTACATGAAAACCACAACACTAACGAGTATTGTCTTTGCATCCTGTGATGATATGTTGCAGAGCTCCATTATTGTCCACAATCTATTAAAAACACATCAGTAAGCCACACTGGCTGTGACATGACAAACAAAATGTTAGTGACCCGTTTTTAAACATCTGTCTTC
Source organism: Nannoperca obscura (assembly GCA_036024295.1). Classification (NCBI taxonomy): domain Eukaryota; kingdom Metazoa; phylum Chordata; class Actinopteri; order Centrarchiformes; family Percichthyidae; genus Nannoperca; species Nannoperca obscura. The sequence continues at coordinate 19,852 of JAVQJL010092247.1, forward strand.
AGTAGGAACCAGTGGGAAATGGACCGAGTGCCACAGACAAGATGGGGAAGTTGGAAAGTATTGAGAGGCAGAAATATAGTATATCACCATCCTTATCTTTTAACTTTACATATTGAAACGAAACTATAAACTGACATGTATTGTCTGATCTTATGATCTCATCTTAGTCACAGTGTGGAACTCTCCCGAAGTTAAGTCAGTGGTTTGTTTCTTTGTGAGTCATTTGTGAACAATTAGATTAACAATTAGAGCGGCCCGATTGAGACACATCACCTTTGACATTCTTTATCAATGAATGGGTATAATAATATGACTGGAATTTTGTTAGTTTTTTTGCTGTCCAGATTTGATCAAATATGCAGTTTGAAAAATTGTGTCCCTGGTTGGGCGGTGTGGTGGTCGCCTCAACACTTTGGGGGTTTAACCCACCGGCCGACTGGGGCCTTTCTGTGTGGAGTTTGCATGTTCTCCCTGTGCATGCGTGGGTTTTCTCCAGAGTCTCCGGCTTCCTCTCCGAAGACATGCAAGTTAGGTAAACTGGTGACTCTGAATTAGCCGTGGGCATGAATGGTTGTCTGTTTATGTGTGTCAGCCCTGTGATTGACTGGCGAGGTGTACCCGCCTTTTGACCAATGTCAGCTGGAATCGGTTCCTAGGAGATTTCAAACTCTCTTAAAAGTGTCTCATTACTGTGTCATAATGCTGGGGAAACACCAAAGAACAGGGAGATTGGTTAGCATGTAACAGCACCATTAAAAGATGTGTGTCCCAAAGTAAACACCAGTTTATTAGGTTTATTAGGTCCTACAATAAATGGTACCTTCCTGAAGGCGCTGACATTTGGTTTTAAAAAGATGTTGGTTCAACTTTTTGGTCATTTTCGAGGCTGTAGTTTGTGGAGGTAGAATTTTATTGCATTCAGAGGTTTTTGTAATATCCTGTCTCAAAACACATTTTTATAAATGGGGTGGACAAAATATTAGGAAGATCTCTCAGTATAAGGGCATTCGACTGAAGTTGAAGCTAGGTGTCCCTAATAAACTGAGTGTATGTCACTAGTTTCTAGTGTTTCCCTGATTTTCTTAACTGCTACCATTTAATAAAGATTTTCATCTAAAACAGACGAGCTCCTCCTGTGGACCCAGAAATCCTGCGCACCATGAAAACTGTTGGGTTCATCGGTTATGCAGCAAACCCTCGAACCCGTCCTCGGAACCAGGCATGTCAAAAACATACAATGTAGATCTGCTTAACAACAGCTTTTTGTTGTTGTAACACTAAATAATAACATGGATCACGGTCACAGTCATACGTATATTTCAACGATCTGAAATCTATTTTCTGTGTTGGTTTCAGGTTCCTTACAAAATTAAAGATGTGGAGCTCGATTATGATAATTACAACCAGGTCCCCGAATCACCAATCGGGCGTGATGAAGAGCCACACCTCTACATGGTGCCCAAAAAGTACAGAAAGGTTGGACTTTTTTCTTTTTTCATCTAAAAAGAAATTATTGTTTGTATCTTATAACAATGCGTTTGCTGTTGCTGCTTTGTGCTTGATCAGGTCACAATTAAATACTCTAAACTTGGACTAGAGGATTTTGACTTCAAGCATTACAACAGAACCTTGTTTGCTGGCCTGGAGCCTCACATCCCCAATGCCTACTGTAACTGCATGATCCAGGTGAGAAACTAGGAAGGTTGTAGAGTGTTTTCTTAAGTTAATTTTTAGTGAAATTTAATTCATTTTTGAAAGAAAATATAAAAGCAGAGTTATTGTTCTCCTGTTCCTGTGTTGGCACATTAGGTTTTATATTTCCTGGAGCCAATCCGGTGTCTAGTGCAGAATCACTTGTGCCAGAAGGAGTTTTGTTTGGCCTGTGAGCTCGGCTTCCTCTTCCACATGTTGGATTTGTCACGAGGAGATCCATGTCAGGTAGCTATTTGTTATGTTAACAGCAGGTCAATGCAGGGGTGTGTTGCGGCCGCACATTGTATACCATGTAGATTTTCAAATTCAACCTCACCCGTCTGCTCTTCTTAAGGCCAGTAACTTCCTCCGAGCATTTCGTACCATCCCTGAAGCCTCAGCGCTCGGTCTGATCCTCGCAGACTCAGACGAGCAAACGGGGAAGGCTCGACTCGGCCGCTTAATCCAAAGCTGGAACCGCTTCATCCTTACCCAGCTCCACCAGGAGACGCAGGAGCAGGAGGGCCCACAGGCGTACAGGGGAGCCAGCAGCAGGTCAGAGCAACCAACAGAAATACATGTCAGTGCGGTCCTGTTTGTGTAGTGCCAAATCACTTCCTGGACAAAGCTCTCGACATGGCCAGCACAGTATGGAGGTATTGTAAGCACAGAGCTTTTTGCAGAAACAAGTTCAGAGAAGCTGTAAGCACTAATTTGCTCGTGTTGTGTCGGTGCTGTGTTTGATACAGTTCTCTGGGTTCCTCTGGTGAGTCTGCCATCGGAAAACTGTTTGGATGTGAAGTCGAGAACAGCAGCCTGTGTCGCTGTGGCAAGGAGACGGTCCGCACCTCCCTCACGTTGCTCTTCACCATGCATTACCCTGAACAGAACTCTCAAGGTGAGTTTATAGTACTCTTTCAACACTGCTGTGCTTGGACAGTCTCATGTAGCTGTCGTCTACTGTACAATTCAAGCCTGACCCTGAGAGACCAGTGGATGGATAACCTGGGGCAGATAAATATGTTCATTTCACTTTGACCCATCAGAAAAAACAATAAAAGAATATGACTTTGCTGAGATCTTGAAGAAGAGTATCTGTCTGGAGCAGAGCACTCAGGCGTGGTGTGAAAACTGTGAGAAGTATCAACCCACAGTGAGTTACAGCTCCCGTACAGACATACCAGCTGCTCATAGTCTGATTCCTCCCTGTTCTGCATTACTAGAGTGTATTTTGTGCCACTGTAGGTGCAGACGCGCAACATCCGGTGTCTGCCAGATGTTCTGGTCATTAACTGTGAGGTGAACAGTGCTAAAGAGGCTGAATTCTGGAAGGTCCAGGCCGAGGTAAATTAAACTCATTTTGTTTTTAAGTTTAAAATACACTTTGAAATTGTCTTCATGACTTGCCTGTTGTTGGTCACACGAATCATGTATTTGTTTTTTGGCTTCCTAACAGTACGCCTTCAATAATGCCATTCAAAAAGAGGCCATGGAACCTGCAAAACCTAAAGAACCCCCACCCATGCCGACAGAGTGGTGCTTGGAGTAAGATCCTTTTTAACATCAAATTAATAGGGTTGCATTGGGGATTATTTTCCTTATTGATTGTTTTTGATTAATCAATGAATTGTTTACTAAAAAACATCAGTAAATGTTTAAAATCTAAAATTGCTTTTTTGCTTGTTTTGTCCAAAAAATGCTATTAATATTAATTTACTGTCCAATTATCAATTACTCGTTTCAGCTCTACAAATAACATAATTTCACTGTTTCAGTGCCGCTTGCAACTTCCCTTTTCTTTACTGTACATTCTTGTAGTGGGGAAGAGTGCAACATGGATGGCTTCACCTTTGAAACGCGGGCGGAGGACCAGCGACACGTCTGGATCCCTGCCACTCTCAAGATGTCCATCAGCAAAAGCCAGGGACTGGAGGTCAGCAGCTGGCCTGAAGTAGAGGAGGTGAGGGAGAAAGATGTTCCACAGGTTATGGATTAAAACACTGATTTAGATTCTTTATTTTAGCTTGTTGACTGTGATTAACGGGGTTTTTCTGCATGCAACTAATGACCCGTTACATCGTCTCCGATCAGTTAACTGCTGCTGAAGAGGAGGAGGGCGCTTCTCTCTATGATTTAATGGTCACGGTGCCGCACGTGCTGGATGCTCGCACAGGTGGGAACTTGGTTGCGCACATCAAAGTGGGGGAGACCTACCATCAAAGAAAAGAGGTGAGTGACGTGTAGTTGGCGTTTTATATTCTGGGCTGCATCGATTCTGTGTTTAAAAACTGACACGTGACATGCCGTTTGTTTCAGGGAGTCACACACCAGCAGTGGTACCTCTTCAATGATTTCTTAATTGAGCCAATTGACAAGGTAAATATTTCACCGTATTTCATTACTGCTACTAAAACGTAATGTATGCAGTCATGTAAAAGTAATTTTTTTTCTTTGTCAAAGACTGAAGCTGCTCAGTTTGATGTGAGCTGGAAAGTGCCAGCTATTCTGTATTACGCCAAGAGGAACTACCATACCAAATACGACCTCCGCAGTAAGTTTTGAGACACTAAATCTGTCGAGTTTTACGTTGCATTCAGCGGATTCATTTACCTGCTCGCTCTTTGCTGTTTGTCTCAGTTAAAAATCCCATAGATGCTAGTGTGCTGCTGACAGAAGCGTCGCTGGCTCGGAAGCAGAGGAAGAGTCACGCCACTTTCATCCCCCTCATGGTCAGTGAGATGCCGCAGGCTGGTGACTTGGTGGGGCTGGACGCTGAGTTTGTCACACTCAACCAGGTGAGTCTGGTCTGTTTACCTCACTATGTCACGCAGTGTGTTTACATTCACTGTAAAGCCACGTGAACATTCAGACATCAGATTTCTCCCTTCACCCTGATTTTGGAATCATGGCTTGCTGACTCGAACTGTATTAGAAGATGCTGCTTCCTGATGTTCAGCAGAAGTGCGACTGCGTATGTGAAAGAAAGATGCGTGAAGCCTTTTGCGGCTCTAGAGGGAGCCGCTCGAAGTCTGAGTAAATTTGCCTCAAGTGATGTCACTCGAGTCAGCGTCAGCTGGTGCTGAAGACTACAAGTTTGAAAATGTTTGTGTTACCACACCTATGTAACCCGCTACCAGCGTCACACACTCAGCAGTGGAGTTGGATTGTGGGTACTGTAGGCAACATGTTTGGACAAAGAAGAAAAATGTGTGGAATAATGAAAGACGATATCTCTCAGCATGATTTTGACAGTGAGTACAATTCAAAATCAGTGGAATACTTTTACTTTGAGCGATTAGAAACTACACGACAGAGAAATCAGCACTCCAGGAAAAATCTAGCTGGGGAAACCAGGTTACTCTAATCCCCTACCCTTATTACAGAAACCAGGTTTCTCATTTACATCATGTTTAAAAAATTAGCTTCCTGGTGAATGCCAACTGTACACAATTATTATGTGTGAATGAAGCCTCCAGAGACGGACATGTGTGCCGGGGCGTTTGTACAACGTGTTGTCAGACTAAAAAGTGTTTTAGCAGTTCACAATGAGTTCACTGCATACTGTTGCACTCGGGTATACACAAGAAAAGTGACAGAATACTACAATAGTTTTAAATGCTGTTAACAGTTTAACATTTACATCAGTATCTTGAAATGTATAACTAGGTTTGCAAAGAAACAAATATTACCATAGTTACTTCCTCTTTAAATCACAGTTTTATTTTTCTCAGCTTTTCATACAGCTGCTTTGGTCTAAATTTGTGTTGCAAAGCTTCTCAGGCTCTCTTTCACATGGTAGAATCTGACATTTCAAAATTGGAGTGAATTCTTTCATAACAGAAAAAAAAAATTACTAAAAACTAAATAATAGTCTAACTTTAATCATCTAAATGTAATGAGGCTTAATGTTGGGCTCTGCTCAAAGAAAAAAAAATATTTAATGTATCAATATTTCTATATTGTTCAGTGTGTTGATGCTCGTACTGATGCTGCTTTTATTGTAAAGTCATGTCTGTGTGTGTCTGCAGGAAGAGGCAGAACTTCGCAGTGACGGCACCAAGTCGACCATCAAGCCCAGTCAGATGTCTGTGGCCAGGATCACCTGTGTGAGGGGCCAGGGGCCCAATGAGGGGGTGCCCTTCATCGATGACTACATCTCTACTCAGGAGCAGGTGTTGGACCGCTGAGCACAAAACACCAGCAAGAAAATCACATCTTACATTACTTTAAAGAAAGTTTTGAATGTTGTGGAAACGGGATACGCTTGACTCAACTATTATGACACTTTTTCCCATCACCACCTCTGTCATGTTGCCTTCATTGTCATTCAACACTGTGTCCTTTTGTCAGTGCTGATAATGCACTCACACACATCATAATACGCTTCTTATTAGGCAAAGTAGAAGAAAGCAGTTCATTCAACACATCTTTGTAATTTCAAGCATTCATGGCAGAGAGAGGTCGAGGTTAGCTTTTTGTTTACAGTTCAGTTACTACGTGACGCACAGACAGTAAGCGTCACGTCATCTTGTCCCTTGTTTCTGTAGTTTGCATGTGGCCTGGCAGAGTTCTTGAAAGAAAAGCCTTTATTCATAAATTATGATGAAAGTCAGTTATTAACGCTGAAGCCTGGTGCTTTCTGACAAGGCTAACACTTCTGCATGTCTGCTCTTCCAGGTGGTCGACTATTTGACCCAATATTCTGGCATCAAACCAGGAGACCTGGATGCAAAAATTTCTTCAAAGCATTTGACCACACTGAAGTCCACTTACTTGAAGCTGCGCTTCCTTATCGACACGGGAGTTCGCTTTGTTGGCCACGGGTTACAGAAGGACTTTCGGGTTATTAATTTATTGGTACGTTATTTCACAAGATTTGTTCTGTAGATGGATAATTCAGGATTACAGTTGACTGCTTGGCAGTGTACAATTAAAAGCACTGTAAGGGGAACTTCCGACACCTCTGTATAGGTTTTCTCTTTGAGCAGCGGTGACATACGTCTGTTTCTTTGCTGTTTTTAAGGTTCTGAAAGACCAAGTCATCGACACCGTCTACCTGTTTCATTTACCCCGCAAGAGGATGATTTCTCTGAGATTTCTCGCCTGGTACTTTCTAGGTAAGTTAACTGTTAACATCAGGTCACATGACTACGTGTAATGTGAAAGGGCTAGCTTGGTGTGAATACTGTCTCCGCGCTCTCAGCGTTGTTCTTGGCCATAGCAGGCAGCTGTTTTGGGAGAAAAAGCTCTAAAAACCCTCTGTACACTACCTGCTCAGCTCGAAACAGCAGACACACACAGAGACTAGTTGGGGAACATAGGGGAGCATTCGGCAGCTATAAGAGCCACATATTTCCCTCAGGAGTTTGCGGAGACCACAAAGAAAGCTAAAACAGAGTAAATATTGGACTTATTCATCAGGTGGACAAAAACAGGACTCCAGATAAATGCTAATGCTGCTCTGTGCCTGCTAGATGTGTAAATAAGCAACTGTATGCTAACAAGTTAGCCATAAAATGTGATAATGTGTTCATGTTTTGTTTACAGCAGTCTGCTCCCAATTATTCGTTGATTACCTGCCGTTTTGGCCTTTGAGTTCTGTGGACAGGCAGGTGGCTTACACATCAGTTGGTCACTAAATTATCAAGTTACTTTGCAGGTGTTCAAATTGAATTTGAACACCTGGATAGTAATAGATAGTAACTATCCATATCTTTTGACATGGATAATTACTATTGCAATCTGTCTACCTCCTCAAATGTCTGCATGAATACATTTCCAATATCCTCATTGTAAACTGATATTTAATGGTTGAAATGCTGCTGTACTCTAATGAATAGTCATTCCTGATTGTCCTTTTTATTTGCGCAGACCTCAACATCCAGGGGGAAACCCACGACAGCATAGAGGACGCCCGCACCGCTCTGCAGCTGTACAGGAAGTACCTGGAGCTGAGCCGCGGAGGTGGGAACGACGAAGTGAGGAAGGTCCTGAAGGGACTCTACGAAAAAGGCCGCCAGCTGGACTGGAAAGTCCCAGAGTCGGACACTGGAGATCAAGGTCAAGGTAGCCCAAAAAGTACGACACAACATTGAATTAGACGTAGGCTGATGTTAATGCCGTAACAATGAGTTTAGATGGGAGGGATGCGTTGTGTTTGAGTGAATTGAAAGAACTCTCCGTCCTCCAACAGGTGCTGCTGTGTTTCCCTCTGTGATGGGGCTGTGAGCTGCACGGTGACACATTCCCACTGGAGAGTTTCGACTGCTAGTTCAGTTAGTGTCATATTTTGTACTTATTTGCATTAATGTTTGCATTGTGTACAGTGTTCATGGAGGTCCACTTCATCTCTGTGACCTAACAGTTTTAATTATGTCAAGATTTGTACTTTTTTGTCTAGAAAAGGTTTTCAGAAAAAAAGAAATTAAATTAGTATTTTATGCAGCGTGTTTTTTTTTGTCTGCATGTAAATAAATAAATGTATCATGAGCTCTAGAAGATAATGTGTGTTTAATACCAGGTAAGTAAGCGGCAAATATATTTCACATTAATACAGTCATCAAATCAGAGTGCACAAGTCTGTTCAAATTCAACAATGACTGTAGCATTCTACTTTCTTGGTTGCAAGTTTTCCTTACAGGTTTGAGAACATTTACTTGCAGACTGGGGCCATTTTCCAAGCAACTTGCAGTACAAAGACAACATTTCAGAAGGTGAAATCCCTTTTTGCATAGATTTTTTTTAACAAGAAATGAAAATGAAATAAAACCATGGCAAGGACAAATGCTTTACAATCACAAGTTCCAGCTGCCTCCCGCGGGTTTTACTCAAGAAAACTGGCCTAATTAATTAGAATTGATATATTAGAGGAGAAAAATTCAACACAAAAGAAAAATGTATACATGAATAGATAACAATGATGATGGATAATTATAGAATAATTGTAGAAATTCAGCATGGTCTTCCCATCTCCTGTAAAAAGTTGACCCAAGACTTTGTACAAGATTTTCTTCTAAAGGCAAACATGCAGTGAGTTTGTGAATGAGTGTCTTCTTTTATCCAAGTAAACTTTGGGGTTTTAATCACACTGGTCATAAAAACAAGGCTCATCCAAAAAATAAACAAGATGTTCATACAGAATAAAATGTAAGAATAGAATAATCTGCGTAAATCTAAAGGAAATAAAGTATAAAATAATGAATCTAAAAAGGGTAGGTGTAATAAACTATTATAAATTAACTAAATGTTTTTATTTCTAACCCCTTGTTGTGAGCTAAAAAGTAGGTCATCTTTCACTTGAATTCCAAGATCTTTCTTTAACCAGAGCAGTATTACTCTTATTATTTGCTATTAGTGGATTTGTTGTTTCCTATCCACTGATGCATATTTATACGGTTCTTTAAAATGTGTACGCAGTTGATCCAGAATGATTACATTTCCCATGAATGATTGTAGTTGTCTATCCAGCTTTGAATTCCCCTCCTGACTCTGTTTGACTCGACGTGCTTTGCAACCATTCTTGTGAAGAAACTTCCTCTTCAACACTTTTGCATCTTTGATGAATTTTTGCATCAGAAATGTCAGATCACTAGGACATGTATTTCATTTTTATTTATTTGACCTTCTCTGTATGTTGACATTGCAACGTGCATTCAGAAGGGATCTGAGTGGAATTTCTCACTGATATGTCTTTAAAAATGAATGTGAAAGGAAATGTTTTGAATCAACCCCTCAGCAGTGAAACACGAGTGAAGAACCACCCACACGCTGTTTTAAGTCTTCACTCTGATGTTAAAGCAGCGCTCCTGTATTCACACCGACTTTACACAGGGCTAGTTCTTTTACTGTTGTTTTAACCAAATCTGAAGACAACAGTATTTTCTCATATTGACCATCTACTGCACAGCTTTCTCTTGAGAGAACCCGACAACATGTAGTAAATATTTACATTTGTATACGCTGTAATATCTGATTAACCTGTTTCAAATGAGGAGTTGTGGGTGTAATGTTGCACTTTTTAGAAAGCAGATCCACATGCAGCCCAATGGCAGATAAATGTGACACCTTCATATCAAGATAACATGTTGGTGAGAAAACACACAGCATGTGCATGGACCTTTAAAGAGGCTTTAATAAGGGTTTAATGACATTTCTTACGACATGTTGCCTCAATACAACTTTCTAAAGTTATAACAGTGTATAAAAGTGATGGAGATGTATTATTATGCATAATGATGGTCAATGTTTTTGATAACTTCAGTAATGGACACAGGTATGTTTTATGCTCTAAAAGGGAGTTCCCTGCTGAAAGTGAGAACTGTGAACTTGAGGGCAGTGATATTTCTTAAACCATATGATGCATATTTGCCGTTTTGTATAGGGTGGAAGAGAGGAATGGGAGAAAATAACATGTAGCCATATACATGTATCCTATTTCTTATCCTTTTTTTATATTTCATATGTAAAAACAGCAGAAATATGATTCTCATGCCACAATTTGCAGTAGAGGGTTAATAAACATTTGGCTGCTGATTGACAAAGGTTGAAAAGTAACTACATTTACTCAAGTAATGCATCTAATTACAGTTTTTAGGTAATTCATTAGTATTTCTATTTGATAGGGAAAAGTATAGTACTTTTTATTCCAGTACATTTGACAGTTACTAGTTACTTTTCAGATTACGTATTTACAAAAAATGTATAATATGCATATAAAATACAATACATTGTTAAGGATTAAGTGAGCGGTTCCTAATCTTAAATCTAAAAAAACAGTGTCTAGTTTAGGCTGCTTGTCATGTTTATGATGTCTGATGAGTTGTACGCAGTTTCACCAATGAGAAATTTCTGTCATGGTTTCATTTAAATACAACACTTGAGATAAATGTATCCAATAATTCAAATTTTTTTTTAAAAGCCAAGAGCAACATCTATAAAATAAAAAGAAGTGTATCATAACTTCTTTCGTCTCTCAATCATATCATGACCCCTCAAACCACTGCACTGCCAAAGTGTGTATAAAGTAGATACACTATCTGTAAATCAACCAGGTACACCCGCAACAATAATGTAATATAGAATATATCCCAGGATTTTTTCCCTGCATCAGTACTTTTACTTTTGAAACTTGAAATATATTTTACTGCCAATACTTGCCCCTTATCCTTGAGTAGGCTTATGAAACCAGGACTTTAACTTGTAACAGTACAAGTAAACATTATATTGTGTTAATATTACATCATTAAAAGATCTGAATACTTCTCCCCCAAACCTCCACCTAAATAAAATTCCATTCTAACGTTTTCTAAGAGTAGCAGCGCCCTCTGCTGGCTGTACATGTATTGTGCGAGTGTAATGTTGAACCACGTTTTAATTTTTCTGATCTTGTTTACCCTCATTACTGCAATGTAAGCCACCAGGTTAACTTTAATTGTTGCATTTTATTTATTTGCAAATGACTTGAGAACACCGCTATTGCATACATGTATGAAGATATTTAAAACTGAAAAGTAACTTGCGGGATAATGTAGTGAAACAGAACAAATGTTGCAGCACCCCTCGACATCCCAGGATCACTAACTCTGTTACATGTGCAGACATGCTATAAACCATCATCGTCACCTCCGCTTCAGCTCCTGGTTAACTTACATGCGTGTGCAAAAAACTAAGCATACACAGTCAGTATTGCAAACTGTTTATTCGAAGTAAATGAAAAGTGTGCAATTCAGTGAACGGGAGAAAGAGAGGAGAGGGCTGTCGGGGACGGTCGATGTCTTTGGTCCATATTTTGGTGGAGGGGGTGTCAATGAATCAGTGGGAGACAAGAAAAGGCACTTGAGTTTACAGTTGTCTCAGAAAAGTAGTCTTGAGGACACAAGGTCTACTGGAAGAATGAATGAACTAGATATTTAACCTCCATTATGCCTAATATGAATATCACATACAAAATGCCCCATGTGAGCACAAACTTATATAGCTACATATACAGTATGTATATACAGGAAGGAATCAAAGTAAAGTGGGTGGGAAGAAGAAACGATGAAGTGTTGGATTTATCCCCTTTGGAATTCTTTACAGGCCGAGGCAAGAAAGAAAAAGGCAGCGACTTTAAACAGGATGAAATAATTTCTTTGGCGATAACCTAATAGTCCTACAGTTTGGAATGTAAAAACAAACTAAAGAAATTGCTTAAATTGAGACTGACATATTCCAAATAAGAAAACTGCTCTTTGAGTCCAGCACCTCCGACACAAGAGACGTGCTGGATACAAACGGATGTGTATCATCTGTCCTGCAGCTCACCATCACTGAGCGGACGAGCACTGGTTGAGGAATGTGGTCCAATGTCCCCATCAACGTCAGTCAATAAACATCTGTGTGACATTATAACGAAGTTACCGCCTGTGAAAGCACTTAAAGGAATAGTTTGACACCTTCTGAACCAGAGTCAGATGAGGGGGTTGACGCGACACAGCGGAGTTACTACCGGACAGTGGAATGATTTCCAAGGCAAAGTACGGCTTGAAAACGATGCAGTATTCTTTGTGGGGTTCATCAATGATGATACATAATTCTTAGTCTATCTTTTATAAATGCTTATAGTTATTAGACTGAGAAGGAGCATTGTTGACACGCTTGATTTCTGATCAGTGTTTTTAGACTTTGGAGCAGCCCAGATTTGCATCCACTTAGCTTGAAAATACGGGGATGCAAATCTCGGCTGCTCGAGTCAGCTCTGCCCAATAATGCATGCCCGTTTCTCTTTCTTTACAGGCATTTGATAATACGGACAATAAATCATTATTGAACCAAACAATAATGCATCGTTTTCAGGCCGTACTTTGCCTTAGAAATCATTCCAATGTCCGGTAGTTTCCACTTTGGCTGTGCGCAGTCCCGCGACGGGAATGCAATTCTCGGCAGGAACAACTCTGCACCCGTTAGCTTAGCATAGTGTTGAAATAGCTAGCCAGGCTGTCCAAAAGGTAACAGATCTGCCTACCTGCATCTCTAGAACGCACTAATTGGCGCGTTATATATTTCTTTGTTTAATTCGTACAAAAACCGAAGTGTAAAATCGACAACTCGCCGTTTTACCGATGGTTATGTGCCGGACTATTTCTTGGCTCTGAGCAGTTGCCAGACAACCAGCGGAAGCGCCAGGAAGTTACTGTTCACGGCCAAGAAATAGTCCGGCACATAACTAATACGTAAACTACGATTTGCCGTTCTTACACTTTGGTTTTCCTACAAACGAGATATAACGTGTTGATTAGTGCACTTTAGAAGTGCTGGTAGGTGGATTCTGTTCATAAAAATACGGTGTGAAAAAACTTTCCAACACGCATATTTTCCCTTTTTGTGGCTTGTTTTCTAGTGCTGCCTCTTCATCGCGTCATTGTGACGCAGCAGGCCTCATTACTGCCCCCACGAGGGCGGAAACACCCGTACAGCTCACGATACATCCACGCTCCCACTAACTCTGTAGTGGGTGTTTGTAACCCCAACGGCCACGAGGGGCAACAACGAGCTCATTCTACACGAAAACAAACCCGACACGCGACACAACGGTGAGATTTCTGCTTCATCGGAGGGGTTTTCAAACAAATGTCGAACTATTCCTTAAAGTCAAAAGGTAACCTACTTGTGTCACTACTGCACATTTTTTATCAAAGACTGCAAACAGGTTAGTGATCTTTTCTCCACAAAGTTCACTACTATAATTAATGAAGTAAAGATTGTTTTTAAATCTCAACTAAGAAAAAGAAAACCCACGAGGAAACAAAAAGGTGGGAGAAAGAGAGAGAACATTATTTTTTCTCTCCAAAAGTCTGCTCAAGGATTAGACGACACATTATGATGCAGCAATAATGGAACAACCAGTTTTACACTACAGCCTTGCAGCTCCACATACTTGTATGTACATAACTACAAGATGATAAAGACATGAGGAATCACCAGGGGTCCCTGTCCCTTAATAAGAACCCACTGCGAGAAAAACAGGCCGTGTCAAAACATCAGCAATGAGGTATTCACCAGCTTTTTGTTCAAACTGTGGACCCTACGACGAGGCTCAACCCCAACAGCAGCCTGAAGCGTCTACATGGCAGCAATAGAAAAGAAAATCTGTGAAATCAAAACAACCCTCCAATGCATTCATCAATTTGATCAATTTTACTTTCACAGATGAGATAGAGTGAGTATATAAAAAAGGGGAAGAAAAGACCTTGCATCTTATTCTCACACACATTTATAAATCGCACGTCTGCTCTACAAGTACAATCTGATTAGAAAGCCGTCATGATGCAGACATCCATGTCTCTGGAAAGGCAAATGTGAGGTCTCTCTGTGACTAAAAGGCAAGCACGACATTAATATGCCATTCGTGTGCATATAACAAAACAAAGAACAAACGGTGCGTGTGGAAGAAAATCCATCCTATTAAATGTTGAGAACTAGCTATAAAACAGCATGTGGACAGTTTCCTTTGTTGTGAGTTTAGTCATTTAACATTATTCCACAAAAAGGTAATGAGCCCTCTCTTTGTTATAAAATAATGGACAGCAAGCCAAGAACAACAGCACACACAGCCAGTGGGAGGGACACCCATCACTGCCTGAGGCAATATTTAAAGGGACAGTTTGACATTTTAGGAAATGCGCTCATTCGCTTTCTTGCAGGGAGTTGGATGAGAAGATTGATCCCACTCTTACGTCTGGATGGTAATTAAGAAGCCAGCAGCCAGTTAGCTTTGCATAAAGGCTGGAAACAGGGCAAACCGCTAGCTTTGCTCTGCCTGGCACACTCTCCATAAAACCACAACTTATAGATTTCACGAGTCAGTTTTTTTACAGAATAAACAAACAAGATATGTGTTAGTGAGCTTTAGAGGTGCTGGTAAGCCAGTTTTTACACTAAGCTAAGCTAACCAGCTTCATATTTAGCATACAGCGAAGTGCGTTTTCGATCTCATCTAACGCTGCAAGAAAGGGAATGAGCTATTTCTCAAATGTCTAACTCTTCCTTTAAGAGGACAACCTCAGTTACTCTCAAACACATCTAAGTCCTAGCGTCAACAAGTTCCCTATTGTTTGTATCAGCCATACAAAAAGCTCTAGATTACAGTTTGATATGTTTCTTTTTTTTTTACCTTGCAATGATTAACGATAGTCTGTAGTGTTGATTGCCTTTCTACCCTCCTGATGACAAACATCCCTGTTCTGTTAATGCTGGAACTACTTTTTGAACTTTCACAACGCTTTCCACGGTGAAGGCATTGAAATGGTTCTGGGAGACAAAAAAAAAAAAAAAGATCTGAGGTGCAAATCACAGAGCTGGCGTAAGCCACAGCTAAAATAGAAATAGTACTAATAGTTCAACTTCAATAGTGCACAAATTGTTGCAGGCAGTCCTGTCAGCCTCTGGCAGACTGCTTAACTTCAAAAATGAACAACACAGACTGATGACAGCATGGCAACGAGATCTCTCAAAGGGAGCCTAAAGACAGAAGCTGTTACCTTAACAAGGATGGGAGAAATGCAAAAGGAAGAGCGATCAGGGAACAGAGAGAGATTTTAAAGTTTGAGGGATGAAGAGATTGATGTAGAGAGGTGGCACTACAGCTCAACGGACGGAAATATGTAAACTTGTATTCTATTCTTCATTGAAAGGAGTTAGTGGGGGGAAGGGAGCATGTAGGGTATGTGGGAGGGGAGTGTGAGGGTTAATAGATGGGTTTGATTGAGCAGGGGATTTCCAATGTCAAGGGCAGTGCGTCCGCGGAGGCCTTTGGGGCAGCCCGTTATGAGAGGGTCGGTCTGGGTTGTAGGAGGACGTGGAGGAACGGGGGGGACCTCTCGAGCTGTTAGAGTGATGTGAAGTAGGACCGGAAGGGCCACCGTCACTCTGGTAGCGGTGGTTAGGACGACCGGCATTCCTGTCATGGTAGGAACCACCGTTGTACCGCTGGCCCGAGTGATACCCTTGTCCCTGGAAAGTACGCCTGTTACCCTGGAAAATCTGAGGAGAATTAAAAGTTGGTCAGAATTAAATCAAGTATCTGTGGTAGTAAATCAACATCTGTGGACTGTGAGGCAGCTTTACGCTCTAAATGTCTGACAAACGGCCTTTCCAGCTGACCTGTTTGTTTGGTGGAGGGCGGTTTTCACTGGGGGTGCTTTGGGTCTGGCTGGGAGGAGGAGTTTCCATCAGGCTTGGGCTGGCGACAGAAGAGGACGTGGAGCTACAACGGGAGCGATTGGAGTAGCCTGTACGCGGATGGTAAACTGTAGAAGAAGAAGGTAAATTACAACCTGGGACCTGTCTCATGAAGAAGGATTACTAAATTAGCTTGATAGCTGCACAGAGTTAAACCTAGAAAAGCCCCAAAAGGCCTATATTTGGGATTCAAAGGGGTTCTGGGTTTGAAAGCCCGGTTTTCACCGTCAACTTTGATCTGAGACAAAATCACACAATCTTGAGAGAAACGTGGTGAAATCTTTGGTCGTCAATCAAGAAATATCGTTTTATGGTGGCTTTTGGAGCTTGTTTTTTTTCAGCACCCACCATTCTGTATCCACTAGCTGGCACCCAAACCTACTCGGTGGCATTTGAAAAGATTGAACAATTGTTGTTTTATTGAACATAATTCAAAGTGTTTTGGTATTTTTAGCTGTCTGCTTCCTCTCTAGGTCATCTATAGTGGCCCACATTTTGGCCTTGTTTTGATATATCATTATCAATGAGCTTATTAGCTGTCAGTGTACTTCCAGTCTGTTGACAAACTAGTGTGACATTTCAGCCACAACCTCATAAAATGCTGAACTTCAACAGTGGAAATGCTGTTTTGTATCATTCAGGATCAATACAATGGGGAAGGCGAAGTTTTTCACTTGAACACAAATAAAAAAGGCAGATAAAAACAGATGAACCGGTACCTGATCCAAACCCTATGATGCTCGTCTTCAGCGGTTCAAGATCAAATGTAAATCTTACAGCTTTCCCAAGGTCCTCATCATATTTACGCTCACTCACAAAGTGCTGCAGGAAAAAAGGAGAAACCAATTATATTAATGACCAGCATGCTCCAAAATGCAGCAGGTAAATGTATTTTAAATTTGCGGTTTTCTTTCAATTATTATTTCTGCTTGCAAGTGTTTCACCTCGGAAAAAGACAACAGTCCACTACAAATTTGCTTTTTCATTGGCTTTTGGAATTGTGGCTCAACGATTAACACCGACTTCACATTTAGTCAGCTGTGTTCTGAGTCAAACACTGAGACATGGAGACAGACGAAGCCAAACTGGAGCAGCAGTATTGTTACAGCACCTTGATGTCTGCACGCAGTTCAGTCAACTGCTCCTCAGACATGGATGCCGACTGGTCTGTCAGCCGTCTGAGCTCCTCTGCTCTCTTCTGCCGGGCATCCAAAATCAACACTGAAACACAAGAAAAATCTGTCTTTAACAGATATATGAAACAGGTTTCTGAATGGTGTCTTTTTTACGAAATAAACAAAACCAGAGGTGGTACCATCAAATGTCTTCTCTTGTCCAACCCAAAGATATTCAGTTTACTATCACATACAACAATGAAAGCCAATCCTCACAATTGAGAAGCAGTAATTAGAGAATATTTTTGTATTATGCTTGAAATGTGACTTAAATGATTAACTGAATATCAAAATAGCAGCCAATTATTGTTTTATCATAATTTTCTGTCGACCTACGAATAATCTCTTTTCTAATATTCCCTGCACTCCCAGTAAGTTTCATTTTCCTGCGAGACATCAGCTGTCGTACAAAGTGCAGCTGACTCGGCATCTAAAAAGGTAAACAAAGGTCAAAGATAAAGCCATTTTCGAATCAAGATACAGTGTGCTAATGCAGAGGCACAGAAGTCACCTACACATGAGTCATTACGCACTAAACACATTTCTCTACATGTTTAAACTGAGAATTTCAAGACATATGGTGTGAATTTCAAACAAAGAAGCATTTAAATCTACATTAAGAATCTATTCAATTACTTTAAGAACAGGGTTAAATGTCTACTCAAAACTCAATACGTGTGCTGTCTGCTGGTGTACTAGAGGAAAAGCTAAAGAAATCTCTGCTTCTTCTATAACGATGCATTCATGTATGATGAGCATCGGTGCAAAATACAGAATCTACACACATCAAGTGCAACAACCCTTAGATCCAGGTGATCAAGAGTGAGTTTCTTGTTTTCTGTTGTGATAGAAAATTTAGTATCTCTGGACTTTGGTCTGTTGGTTGGACAAAACAAGCAATGTGCAAACGTCACTTTATAATTGTGATTTGCATTTTTTCTATATTTTCTGACATTTTATAAACCAAACAATTCATTACGTACTGGTCAGATTAATCAATAATTAAAATAATCATTAGTTGCAGCCCTAGACATTAGTACCTGGTACCACTAGTACCTACTGTCAGGGTTCACACAGGTTTTTAAGAATAAAATTCAAGCACTTTCAAGGTCCCTTAACCAAAAATGTTCTCGAAGCCTTTAATTGTTACTATAGATTCCAGGAGTCAACAAAGAAATATGATGACGGGATCGTTTCATTTCAAATATTAAAAGATTTCTGGTTGACATGAGTGACTGTGTAGAAAACACAACACCAGATTATGTTGAAAACCAAACATTTTTCAAGGAGTATATTCAAATTCAAGCATATTCCTAACCTTTAAAACATAACTGTTAAAATTAAGCATTTTACAAACGTTCAAGACTTTGTACGAACCCTGTACAGCATCACAGTGAGGATCAACAAAGATCGTTATATCCTGGACCTGACCAAACAATACTGAGAGAACATCCTTTCTTGTGTATCTACATTCAGAAATGTTTATCAGTTAAGTTTTTCCTGCTGGAAAGTGAAAGCTTAAAAAAGAAACCATCAGTTTACACAAGTGCAGCACAGGTAGCACATCAGTAGAAGCTACATTTTGAGGAAACCTGACTTTTGTAATGTCGAAGAAATGCTGGAGTTTCTTCGCTTTCCTCTCAATTCCCCACACACCTTCCACAAAGACAGCATTGAGTCTCCCTTGACACCTGACACTATTCACTTTTTTTCCAGGCCCAAAACACACAACACTCACACACTGAGGGGGCAGAATAAGAGAGAATGGCCTACTTGTACAAATATGCAGTCTTGCTCTGTCATGTTACAAACACACACATATACACCCCCACACACATACAGTGGCATGCTCTAGGTATATAAGGAACCTGAGGGCAACTCTGCAGTTTTGAAGAAACTGGGACTTGCTGTTCCACAACAATCTCTTTTACTCTTTCCGAAGTGATTTAGGTCAGACTCTCCAACCCTTGAGTCAGGTGATCATATTATGTGAAGAATACTAACAGCTCCCGGGCGGGATTTGACAAGCAGGGCTTTGGTTCAGTCTTGATACTTGAAAATACAGTACTTACTGGACTCTGCTTTCACTTTGTCCATTTCTCCCAGTAGAGTCACTTCTCTGTCCATTAAACTAGAAACGAGAGAGAGAAAGAGAGAGAGTGGTCAGTTTTCTTTACTCACTCCAAGAGTGAATATTGCGAATGCTGATTTTAAACTGATATTACTGTTAACAAGATCCCGTTACCAAGTACGCCAAAAAGGAAAAAAAAACAAAAAAAAATCACCTCCCAGTCCAGCGTTAATCTTGGGGTCTTGGTAAAAACACGTTTGGATGACACATTATTTGACCTATTTCAAGCAGAGCCCTTTACAGCCCAGATCTCTCTGCACAGCATTGCACAGACTCTGAATAGCAGATAGTTGTGTGTAATTATACCGTTTGACAGCTGGATCACAGCCGTTGGGATGAATTTGGCTACACTTATGACAAACTTTGGATCTTTTATTAAATACTATCTATGGCTTTGACCACTCGTTTTAAGTACCCGAGCATTTTCACATTGTAGGGTGCTTTAAGTTATACTTTATTTATAGATTGTTTGTACTTGACTGTCACGTCATGTATGTGGTCTCTTCAAGTGGCAAAATTAACACGCCATGTTTTATACTGAACACCTTTTCTCATTGTACCTTATACCCTGATGAAGACTGAGTCAAAATTTGTGTATATGAGCAGGTGGCATTAAATAGGTTACAGGTAAACAGATCCAAAGTGTTTCAGTCAGACAATGTATTTTCAGCGTCCTTCTAAAAAGCTAAACCATGCCATACTGGAGTTTTACATCCATATTGTATAAGTCAGTATTTACTTCTGTACTGGCTGCTAATAAATGAGCACCTTGCAATTTATTAAAAAGATAAAACAGTTTATTTTATTAACATTCAACAGAAATGTGAGTGTTAGCCACAGAAGTGGTGTCAGAGCCTCATGGGAGATGAACTGTGTTGACACCAACAGACAATCCGTCCTTCCTCTTTGGTAAAATGACAAAGTACAGTCCAGTGCAGTGGTGGGGGTGAGCAAGAGTAGAGCTAAATACATTTCCCATTCAGCTTTGAATATTGACAGTAAACTACGATATCAAGAAAATAATTGAAGGCTTTTAGAATTAGTAATACGTACTTTCAGAGTCAGGCGCAATAATTCAAGGTTTTGGAGTTGAGTATGCTAATCTTGGTCCTTCTACAATAAATTAGCTACTAAGCAACTTATCTCCTGCTAGTATCCTCAGCGACCAAATACATCTCCATAAGAACCATCAATAAAGTCATCTCGTTCTGCTGACTTATTATGGTCTAAATTGATTATTTAAAACCGGGTTCTCTCTTATGTACACTGGTAGTATCTGTGAAGATTGTAAGCTAAATCACAGAGAGTGGGTGGACCCTGTCCCCTGCATGGTGCTGGCTTATAAGTATTAGGAATATGTGCAGCCTAGTGCTTAAAGACAAACTGAAAAAGCAACATAACATGTCATGATTACAGTACTTTTGTATTAATGGTTGTAGTAGATGTAATATTCCACTACACTCTAGTTTGTTTAGAATATTTTTCTTGTCACACCTGTTACGTCTGTTTCCTAATATGCAAATCTCAGTCATAGTATCATAAGTAGGACAAAAGTAAGACAAATGCTTCTTGATTCACTGATGGTACAGCTAAACCTATGAAAATGCAATAACGCTTTAGTGAACAAGTAAAGAAGAAATAACAAGCAACACAAATAGCCCGTCTGGACCAAATTGTTCCAGAAATTTTGACCCAGAAGAACTAAACTCAGGAAGTGTGTTTCCATAGAAGTTCAGGCAAACAATATAGAAAACCAACAACAGCATTTGAACTCAGGTGAACCCTGAGGCACACCTTAGTTATGCTGCTATAGGCCTACACTGCCGGGAAACTTCCCATGATGCATTGAATTCCTCTCTCCCTCTCAATTTGTACACACACATATTCTATTAATGCTTTTAACCAATTTAACTTCTTCCCGTAGTTGTGCTCTCGCTCAACTGCCTGGTTCTGCTCGAGGTTTCTACCTGTTAAAAGGGGAGTTTTTCCTTGCCACTGCGGCCTAGTGCTTGCTTATGGTGGGAATTGTTGTCTGTAAATATAAAGAGTTGGTCTAGACCTGCTCTATATGACCAAGTACCCTGAGATAACATTGTTATGATATGGTGTTATATAAATAAAATTGAACTGAACTGAATTGAAGTTGGAAATATCTGAAACTAACATACAGGAACCAAATTCAGTCCCTGGCGTTCCTAAAATGCCTTACATGGTGTTTTGTTATACCTAACTTTTTAACATATACAAATATTTTATGCCCTTAAAATTCAACTGTAACCATAACCAGAGGCCGTTTTTAAAAAGAAATGTTCGCACCAGCTCTGGAGTTCAGCAAACGTCTGCTTCATCCTCTTAATTGATGAGTCCATCTCCTCCTTGACCACCATCCTGTAGCGTGTCAGCGAGGCAGTGCACCTCTGCAAGTCCTTCACAGAGCGGTCAATGTTGGAAGCTGAGGGGTACACATTAGATATGAATAATGTTAATGGCTACTGTTGAAGAAGAAGTGCTACAACACATTTAGTCCCAGATTAGGTTTTTAAAAGCTCACAGTGCTTCATCAGCCATTGTATTTTTACAATAAACTACATCATTTGAGAGACATGAGATTTGGTGTCTAACCTATCTTCTTGGCTCTTGACGATCCTTGCTCATCAGTGGTGGGTGCTAATAATGGAGTAGGCGGATGTGAATTGGAGCCTGGCCTGTGTCGGGTCTTGTTGCCTCTGGGAGCCTGGTGATTCCTCCATCCTTGCTGTAAAGCGGGATTAGGAGCGCTGCCTTGACTTTCTGCTTCTGCACCTGTGAGAAGATTGATTACTTTACTAACAAGTAAAGTAAGTCGTATCTAAATCAACACTCCCCAAAACTACAGCTTTCTTGCCCCAAAACTACCTAAAATAGAGATGAGCCAGAAGGCTCTCAAAGCTAGTAAGCTTGCCAACCGTCAGTTAGCAAACTTGTTAGCTTGTGACCTGACTGGACAAAAAGTTCATACAGTTTAACAAAAGACATATTAATAAAAGCTGTATATTTATTATCAACTACTGTCTCATAAGTTTCTAAAAACCACTGTGGAACAGTTTTTACCGACAGAGGAGATTATATAAAAGTGAATGCTTCAACACAACTAAATAGCTACGACAGCATCCTCTTTAATCACAGTTCACCAAAGTTGGAATCTATGTGGAACATTTGCGAGGATTAATTTCACCTCTTTGAGGGGATCCTCTGATTGCACCAATTCCATATTGGAATATTTATAACATCGATGCTGTACTGAAGCAGGTAATCCTCACCTCAGCAGGACAACTTCAAAAATATCGGTTCTAATCCCTCAGACCTTCTTTCCTTTGTCTACATCATTTATCAGAGCTGTGATTACCGGTGGTTTCGCATGTAGCAGGTTCAGAGTCCAGCTCGGCCGCATCCAGGGAGGCGGAGTCCAACTGTTCGCTTAGAGAATCAAGTGACTCTCCATCCATTACCAATCCGTTGGCATGAAAGCCGTTCATCTTGTCCGTGCCCTCCTCAGGCGATGTGGTCTCAGGTGGAGCAGGCTCTACTGAAGCCTCTGGCTGAGGCTTGGGCTTCTTTTTCTTCTTGGGCTGGACATGGAGATATCAATGTCAAACGTCTTTGTTCATTATCTCTATCCCAAATCAGAGCTGTGACTTGAACCAATTCAATGCACACAGGCACAGAAAGGTTTTGATTTTTGTTTTGGCGTTCAGATTCAGATGCCACTTCCCTGCCTCTCTAGTTTACAATTCAGGAAGGGCATCTTGAACACCTAATTATAAGAAGTACAGCAATTACCTTCTAATACAAAGCCAGGGCTGACATTTACATGCTGACTCAACAAAGAGACATTCAAGATGAATGCTTCCTGATTCTCACCTTCTTTTTGCCGGTGACATTCCACTCCTTCAGGATCTCAATTGCACTGCCTGAGGCGTAAAGCAAACAATGATGACGAAGGTGCACAGTGACACACGACTGACTTAAAATCTTGTAATACTTTGCTCAATATCTGAATGAAGGCGTTGTTTAGATACAGCTAAATGAAGAACAAAGCAGTGTGACGCTGGGGGACAACCTCCTTGTTCTATAATTAACCTTGCGAAACGAAAAAGGCATGCAAATGACGCTCAGACTGCTGAATGCAAAGTATGGCATGCGTGTTCTCAAGGTCAAAGTTTAGCGTAAGCAATGTGGGCTGCATGCCTGGACAAAGTAGTGCTGGAAATACATTACATTATAGAATTACAATGTATTTGTGCAGGTGTGCAAATAAGGTGCATCAGGTGGTGTAATTATCACTTTCTTCAAGGCATCATTGGTCTAAAACATGCAATACTACCAGTTTTATGGCATTGTAAAATTACAATAACAAATGAGGGACAATAGTTTCCCCATTGTTGAGGTCAAACACTGATGTCCTAATACCTTCTATGAAAGCTTGAACAGCCTTGTCCACGCAGTTCTCAAAATGTTGCAACACCAGCACAATCTCATTGTTACTTTTGTTGGGGACAACTGCTCTGACAGCACTGATCTGTAAAAAGAAGAGGAGCAGGTTTCAAGGTGAACTCAACATTTACTATAAATTCACAATGACAGTGTTTTAACATTTAAATAACATTTAGCTTAAGTACACATTTATGTACTCTAGTTCCTACTAAATTACTACACATGTGGAAATACATCAATGTTTTTAGTCTGTTTTAGTTTTTGCAAACAGAGAGACGGGAAAACAAACCAACACCTCTAATGCAAATAATCACAATTACAGCATATTTCTTAGTATATTTTGGATAGCTATCCATAACTCACGTCAATGTTTTAAAGAACCAATCTGTCTGTTAGCAGCTTTGGCATTAATTCGTCACTGCAACCTACATTCAATGCAACTCAAAATGGGCTTTAAAAGTATGAAACCCTCACAAAAGAATTTGAAAACCAAAAATTGCTTGGCTAACAAAACGTTTTTTTAGGGATTACTGCGGGATTCCCAGGGGATGGGAGTCAGTTTCACTATAACGATGTGTCATGAATGATGTGAATCAAAAAATTTTATTATTTTTTTGCTCTGTCAATGAGTATTTTTGTGGGACTGGGATGACACAGGAGTGAAAATCCACTCCTGTGTCCCCCTCTACGCCATGCACTTGTAGTGGGTCATAAATGATGACAGGGGGGTTATTGTTGCACGAGTCAGTACGTTGTTGTTTTTAGGGAAATCCTACTCATTCTGCCTTTAAAGAGGATAAGGCTTGTCATGAAAGCACGATGATATACCTATATTATAAAAAGATAACGTAAAAGGTTATCTGCGGTGTTTAACATCTCTCCAACTTCATCTCACCAACTTCTACAGACATTGATAAATGAACTCCCATTAGGACAGGATTAACCAGAGACTGGCTCTAAGTACTGCATTTCTCCTGTAGCAATACTATAACTGGTGCTCATGCTCCGATAACTTGCCCTCTTGTATTTACTGTTGCCCAAAAAAAAATACTCATGGGGACTGCACACAACTAATGAAAATGAACGTTAAAGACTTCAGGGCGAATCCACCACAGAGTGGAAATGTTTAACTTCAGGAGATTAGAAGCCCTTGATATTTCACAAATGTTGTGATTTTATGTTTCAGATTTAACCCTTCATTAAAAACCCTGCAGGCTCTCTCCGCCAGCCGTATGCAGTGTGTATACTTCTTACCTTCTCCTTCATCCTCTCAGCTGTTCCACCCTGCGACATGGCCATTTTAGATCGAGTGTCAAAAACCACCCCAGATGTATCTGAAAAATATAACGAAAACTCAACTCCACTGTCTGTTCAGGCCGGTATAACATCATTTGCAAAATGAAACAGCCAGCAGACATGGTCGCAGAGACTTCCTGGAAATAGCAGTCAGTTACGTTGATGAATCCCAATCACGTCACAATGGCAGATTTGTGCTTGTGAAGCCATTTGTCTTCATGTTATGTAAAAAGCCATGTTTGTCTACATGTTCAACCTATCAAATAAGTTTAGTCTTCTTTTTAAAACTGATCAAACAAAAGCCTACAGCTGAGTATGAAGAGTCAGGGTAAAGTCCAAAGTCAATCTATGGCCATTTAAAGACAAGCCAGAAAGACTACAAAATGTCTAACTATGATCTTCCTGTAACTTAAACCTTATGCAACTAAATGCTGTAGAAGCCATTTTAACATGTGTTATATACAAACAATTAAAAAGTTAAGATAGCAAATCCATGATAATTATAAGCCATCTGGAACTACCACAGGAAAACCACAACGCTTCACAATTTTATTGTGACTTACTGAGTAATGAGTCAGCAGAGGGACCCTGGAGAACAAACTAAATGCCATAAATGGTGTAAAAGTCATCACAAATGTGAATGAAGCGAGGGGAGCGCTCACACAATATAAAGATGCAGCATAGAAACTATCACACAGCTGCACAGAATGAAGGTGCTGAACAAAAAAATGTGGTGGAAAAGTAAAATT
The DNA here is from genome assembly GCA_036024295.1 of Nannoperca obscura. NCBI lineage: Eukaryota > Metazoa > Chordata > Actinopteri > Centrarchiformes > Percichthyidae > Nannoperca > Nannoperca obscura. The sequence goes on from JAVQJL010092247.1 coordinate 45,585, forward strand.
GAAATGGGAACTTCTATACGCTTCATATTGGAATGAAGTTTGGTCACTCCAGGTATTAGGAATGTTAAGTAGTTGGTCGGGTTCAGAAATCCCTTTAAAGACCAAAGCTATGTTTGCTGGGGCAACAGTGCGCAATACCATTTTTATTTTAGAACACTGGAAGAAGACAAACTGAAAGAATGTGTTAGCATCATGGTGGAAATAGCATCTTCCGAATGTCTGCTTAGTAGTAAAATAAGTGGTGATCAGGAGGAAGGGGTGTCTCCCTGGGACCGGTTAGATGCTTACATTAAAATGGAGGAACGGTCTAAATAGATACCAGTCTCCTCTATGTGATCCTGTAGTATGACACGTTTTTCCTCTGTTGTTGTTTTCATTCTGGATATATTCATTTATTTGTTTACTTTTTCTGGATTTATGTACAGAAGTCTGCCTCTGTAATATAAAAGATGTGCCATATGTATGCCATGTACCAAGTCTTTCAAAACCTAAAACAAACTACCAAAACAAAAAAGGAAACACATACCCTTCTGGCTGTTTTTCTTTGCCATGTTGTCACACAGACGTAGTATCCGAGGAACGCTTGGTTGTATACTTCCTCACGACTGAAGCTCCAAGAATGTTTAAGCTGGCGTTCAAATAAGAGCAGTAGCTTTCACTACGAGATTTTCTTGTTAAAGAAGACCGCAACAACTGGCAGGAGACTTGGGAGAACTAGGATCAGGCAAAGATTCAGGTTTTCCTCTCGTTTTTCCACCAAGTTGATCCAAATCTGTGGGAGAAATTTTTTTTTTTTAAATGAGCCAGTGATCAAAAATGGTTTTGTGCCGTGATCTAAAATGTAGTAAAGAAAAAAAAATCTACATTCAGGTAACCGTGGTCATGATGTGTGAAGCAAAAACGTACAGATATTGAATCTCAGTTTTTTGTAAGATATGAAAATATGAATGCAAATCAAATTAAATCTGTTTCCCCTGGCTATAAAATATGAATTAAAAACAGATTTCAATAAGTTATTGTCTGTCTGGCGGAGCATTCTTGAAAAGACCTGCAGTTAATATTGTCCTTGGCAGAAACGCTGCATATAGTTTGGGGGGGGGGGGGAAGTTAGGAGAAGTGTAGACAAACACTTTGAAGGGCATTTCTTTTTTCTCAGTTCTCTGCAGGAGAGGTGCGTGATAATGTTATGAGGACTACGCAGAATATTCACCATGCCTTCACAGTCTTGGCCAGCTCAACGGGCTGATGACTGCAAATCCCACAATCTGACACACTGACAAATGTTTTTGATAGGCATGATGAGGAACTCCCTCAAACATGTTGGATTTCCTCATAACTGATGGCACTAATGGCTTGTTGGTGATGGCAGATCTGCAACTGAAATAAAGATATTTGACTAGATGTCTTGAGACACAGTTTCGTCTTGCAATGTGCTGTTAATTGCTTTACAACTTATTTCCGTCACTGTAAATGAAACTGAAAAACTGGCAGCCAGGGAAGCAGTAACACCAGTAACACAGAACAGGAGCCATTTCTTTTTGGCAAATGTTTCACCCCAAAACATACCACAAAAACGAGGTACATCTTTCTAGGCATTTCTTATTCATGCTCTACTCTCAAATTAAGTCTGCAATTTATTGTTGTATTTTACAAGCAGAGAAATACTTTTGTTTTGTTACAAAGTATCCTAAATTAAAAGAACCGCCAGAAAAAAAGAGGATTTTTGCCATTTCAATCTTTCTTGGTTGATCTTGAAAACGATGCCATCACCCTGCTGAGCAATCAATACTCTACTGATAACCCATGCCCTCTTACAGGCTACTGCCAAATACGAGTCTACTTTAATTATCTCCCTTTTAGTCTTAAAAAAAAAAGCTTCAGAGTCCAGAAATCTGGACTCATTTTTATGGGCCAGCTGTTTTAGGTTTCTCTTTCTGACCGTTTTTTTTTAGAAAAGGAAACCTAAAAGCTGTACAAACACACACCCTCCTGATTAGTACGTGGTATGCCACAGTCCTGGTTCCACCACACCTTTGCAGACGTCAAACTCACATAAGCACAATCAACAAGTGACATTGCAGCGGCCAGTCACGCACACAGTCACGCACACACTAGGATGCATTATGTTTATCAAGAGGGATGGTGCTTGAATTCTCAAGAGAGCCAGGCGCACTTGTGTTGAGTGAAGAAGTGCTAACTCAGCACTGAAATAAGACTGGTGACAAGTAAAAAAAGTTTGCTTGAATTGTAAAAGTTGACACATGCACATCAAAGTGGAGACAAAGAGGGGCTTCTGTCACAGTAACAAGCCTCATACAGTGTCAGTCAATCTCAAACAAGGATGCAGGTCAACAGACAACATTTTTTATATTTAAGTCTATTAATAATACTTTTTATCTACTGCCAAATAATGTATTCTCCTGACAAATGTCCAATTGTCTCTGTCTAGTCTTTGCAGATGAGCATGGAGCATTTCTTGATACAGGCTAGAAAACTTAAACATCCTTAATTGAAACGGGCAATGTTCCATTCTAGCTAGCTTCACATAGACATGTCTGTAATCACTTGCGGCAGCTTCGCTAGCAGCTTAGATAATATATTTATTCCTGCAATTCAGCACGCTGCAGAAGTCAAAGTAGCCTCTGGATTTTACTGCAAAATAGCTGCATAACCAAATCCAAACGGACAGGGTTTCCCACAAATACAGCCCTTAGCTCATGCGTCAACAGCTTCACGACTACTGACCGTTAACTAGCCAACTTCATGTAAATGATAGTCTGAGGGACGATGTGAATTCATTTTGACATGTTATCTTACCCAACCTGTACATATTCTTCTATCTTCGAGCTGCATTTTATTTGAACAAACATGGTCTCTCTTCAGCGTTTAATTTCAAAGCAGCTCATAGTCACATATTTGAAGTCCGGAGGTTGCGTTAACGTTAGCTTGCTAACATTACCTAACATTATGTGATTAGCGTAGCAAGGCTCTGCGATACTACCTGCAATAATTTGCCGAAAATGTTAAATTCTCTAAACCACAATGACAACGACTTAATGCAGCATTAAGTATCAACGCCTTCTTTATGGATGGACCTTTGAATGCAGTCGTAGCTAGCGCGCAGCTAGCAAACCCCTTTTATTATTCAAAGCTATGTTGTAAGGCTAGCCACCCTAAGCTACTATTAAAGCATTAGCATTTTTTTTACATCAGCGATAAGTTCACTGTGTTTACAAATAAACATGATTAAATACGTACTTGGTGTTGGCAAGAAAACTAAACAGTAGATTCTGGAAACGGGTTACCGCAGCTCCTACCGCCAGCCGTCTTTAATGCCAAGTAGTCTGCTGTGGGCAATATTTTCCTAGACCAGACTCCTTCGGAGTTGCCAGGTTAGATTCAAAGTACCCCCTTTTAATGCTCTTCAAGCAATTATGAAAAAGCAATGGGTTTCCATGCACTGCCAAAAGGACTTGAGATCAAAGCACTTAATTTCACATTAACATTAGTCTGGGACACATCTATATATAAATATGATTCCTTAATATTAAGTTGGAATAAGTGATGTGGTCTTCCAATTGTCATTTGACACCTTACAAAAAGTATTATTATTATTGTTTGTATTATTATTATTGTCATTGGGTATTTATACTCATATTATCATTATAATTAAATATGTTCTTTTTTCTTTATCATCCCTACCACTTTTTATGTTTACTTCCTGAATTTCCCCTCCAGCGATCAATATCATATTTAGCTATTTATTTTCCCGTACATCCACACATTTCCTTGGTCATTTCCCTCATGATCTCTGTTTCATTGCTTTTATATATTAGTAGTATTATGATTGTACCCTCTGTTTTGTTTATCTAGCTGAATAACTGTTTTCAGCTCTGCCTCCATAAGGTAAGAACATGTGATTCAATGAGTAAAAGTGACAAGCACACATCTAGAGTTATATTTGATTATTTTCTCTACCAGATATTTTAAAAAAGCTCTAAAAGCCACAAAGTACACACAAAAGCAAAAATACATTGATTCAGTGTTGCTGGAAGAATAACTGCCCGATGGCTTTTAAGAAGCTTTGTGAAAGGCCAATACACGAGCTGTAGAGTAAGCTGGTATCTTTACAACCTGGAGGATTCACATCCTTCTAGTTGATTAGCACGTAAGAGATAGGGGTGCATACCATAAATAAAATACTCCAAAATGGACATGTAATCACTGAAGATGGAGTCATGTCATCAGATTTCCTGATTCTAGTACTGTAATTGTACTTTATGACAAACCAATACAATAATCCAATTTAATTGCACAAATGTGTTTCTTGAGTATAAAAGAAGGTAAGAAAGAAAGAGACATTCTTAGGGTGACACACATCTATTTTTAGTTGTGTTTGATAGTGTCCTTGTTTATCAGATCAGCAACCATGTCCCCAAGGTCTGTGACTTGATAAATGGGACAGAGACTCTAGGTTTACACATTTATACTTCTGTGTCTCAGATCCAAGGACAATTATCTGAGGCTAATATGTTAAGCTGTGGACAAATATTGTAGTAATAAGAATAGTCTAAACCAACACAGCAGAGACTAATATTGTCTGACTGACTTTCAGTTCCCAGTCTGGGTCACTAGACAAGGAAAACATTATATACCTGTTTCAGAGACTTTGTGTTGTGGCCTACTTCCCATGACGTGTAAAATAGGTGTACGGTACATTTTATAAAATATGTATATTATTACTGTTGTCATGATTACATAGTTTGATGGTGATGTTGCATTTTATACAAGTTACAATCTGCTTTGTGTTTATATTTATATGCATCTCAAAAGTAGCCAAATGTGTAACCAGAAATTGACTGAAAATACTGTGGCCTTTTCTGAAATGAATAGCATTCACTATTGTTCATGGTCATAAAAATGTATATGTCAAAAGACAAGGTGATGCTGAAGTGTTAAAAAACCCGTTGACTGTCCAAACTATAGGTCCAAACCTGGCAACCTATGATCCACGTCGTCATTTCCGAAGTCGAAGAGGGTTCGCACGGTTTGTTGCCTTGTACCGCCCGATTACACACACAGTTCAGCGGTCGCTGTTTAGTATTAGTTGTCCCGCGCGAGTCTTCATTCTAATAACCGTCCGTAGATGCCGCCATGACAGCTCTCGCCTCGAGGCAAGCACACGTTGAAAAAGTTGTAGTTTGCTGTCGTGTGGGATCGAAGTGAGCCGAGGGACGTTTGGAGACACTGACACCGAGCAACTGAGGGGAGCGGGAACAGCACGTTAACGTTACACCAAAATGGCAACCCCCTATGTTACAGATGAATCTGGTAAGGCTGATGCATGTGCCAGACCTTTTGTCTAACTGAAACAAAATCCTATTCATTAAACACAGCAACTACAATCCAGTCCAAAGTCTTCCTTCTCCATCTGCGGTATTGGTTGTTAACAATAATATGTTAAACCACGTTGTTGATTGAGATGTTTTGTGTTGCAGATAGCTAATGCTGGTCTTAGCTTAAATTGCTAACGTTACACGCTACTTAGCTTGTAGCTATTCCACTTCTATGTAAAGCAGTGTGTGATTTTATATACTGCTACCAGGAACACATTTCCTTTGTTGCTTATGTAACTTTAATTAGCCACATTACCCTTTTTTGTATAACGACATTTAGCTAGCTAACAATAGCTGCTTCTGCTGTAATTCTCAATGTCCAGTAAGTTAATGTTGTGATGATTTAAGTGTCTCTTGTGTTGTCCCAGAGCAACAAACAAACTACTAGCACGGTATTTGTTTTTCACATACCCAGATGTGGTTAACACGACAAGATATTATGTGTTAAAATGCTGTTTTTAATATAACCTGTTTAGGGTTATTTGGTCTCTGAGAAAAGAAATAACCACTAACATTATTATCAGCATTATTATGATGGGCAAGTAGGTATTTATTGTTCATTCACAAACTTGAACGGTAAGAAGTTCAGGGGGGAAAAATGAAACTGACTTACTGCAAAAAATTTAAACCAAGAATAGACAAGTATGAGTGGGTGGTAAGGATAACATTATATATCACAGAATATCTGCCTTAATATCATGATGGATATAAATTGTGAGATGTTGTTGTTGAGAAACAGTTTATGGATATAACTATATCATGAATGCGTATTTTATTGCCAATCCTTCAAATTAAATACCTTTTTATTAATGCAAAAAGTTATCTAAAAACCTAGGTACCTAGATTGGGAACCATTGGTCTAATAGGCTATACCAAGGGATATTGATGGGATGTACCACCACAGTATGAATTGCCCACCCTTTACTGTGTAAATATATCACAATCATTTCAGTTAAATGATGCCTACTTTCAAATAATGCTCATATTACATGCAAATAACTTCCAGCATTAATACACAGATCTTTGTTCCTGTGCCTAAATGTGTTCTAGGTCTTTAGTATTTGGATAACTGTAATTATTCCGAGTGTGAGACTGTATGTGTGTGTTCACAAAGGGATAGAAGTTACCACACACACACACACACACACACACACACACACACTCCGTGAACAGCTTGTCAAACTAGTGATAGGCAGATGAAGCTTTGGGGCTTTAAACTCAACATGTGCAGTGACATCTGGTGGTTTTAAAACGTATAGCAGCCCTTCAACACCTTGCTGATTTTATAGTTTCATTCTCGTGTGTGCAATAAAAATGGCAATAAACCTCTGTGTTATTTATTAAATCTATAATAGTCTTGTTCAGAATTTCTGCAGTAAATGCACACACATATAAATAATTATATAGTAATTCTATATGGAGAATATAGTATTCTCCATTTTACACACAATGTCTTCAAACCGAGTCCCTTCACAGCAGTGAAACCTGTATTATCCGCTCATCACTAAGTCAAACTGCACAGTGAGTTTCAGGTTGACCAAAAATAAAATAAATCTTGCATACATGAACATTCAAAAATATCACCTCGTAGGTAGCAATGACATGTCAGGTGTTTAGTGCAATATCAGATAATATTTAGCAGTTTTTTGGTGATTTGAAGATTTGAAATGATCCAGTGGATCCTTTGTTGTTTTACTTGACAGCACAGCACACATTCATAAACATTGTAGATTGGCAGCCAAAAAGTCTATTTTTCATCTGTAGTACTTGGAAAGATGTTACATTGTCATCCTAAAGAGTGTCATTTAGGTCTTAGTTTGACAAACCATCCAAAAAACGAGTTATTGTCATGAGTCATGGTGATGACAGTGAATGTCGGCCCACATGCAGTTGACAGGATCAGGTCTGCTGGCTTAAAATTTGCAGGTTCATGCAAATATATTGGTCCTCTCTAAAATGTTGTACCTGTTGCTCTTCAGGGAAATACATTGCTGCCACTCAGCGACCTGATGGCACATGGAGGAAGCCAAGGCGGGTGAAGGATGGTTATGTTCCCCAGGAAGAAGTGCCAGTGTAAGTGCAGTTTTTCTTTCCTTACAGTTTTAACAGAAAATGTTTAAATGATCTTATTGTGAAATCAGTAGGTGATTGCAACAGGTCACGTTGTTCCGATTGATTAGAATGGACCTATATTCATTAGAAATCGAACAAAGCAGAAAGTCATTTTTATCCTTTTGACTGCAGTTTGATCTTGTGTTTTTGTTTCTTGCTGTTAGCTATGAAAACAAGTTTGTGAAGTTTTTCAAGAGCAAACCAGACCTGCCACCTGGGATGAATCCGTCCGAGTCTGATTCACCAAAGCAGCAGCAGCAGAAGATCCCCGGTTGTGGGGACAGTGACCAAGTCGGTCTTTCAAAGTCCGCCAAACGCAACATGAAACGTAAAGAAAAACGAAAACAGCAGCAGCACCAGGGCCAGGATGGGGACGAGGATACGGATGTGGACTCGGTGAGCAATGCTGTTGAGAAAGTGTCCATTTCAGAGGGCGGTGAGTCTTCTAACAAGTCGGTGGCACTGCCGGATTCTGTCTCATCTCCCGGTGATTCTTCAGCAGCAGCAGCAGCTGAAAAGGTCAAGAAGATCAAAAACCTGAAAAAGAAGCTGCGACAAGTTGAGGATTTGCAGCTGAAAGTGGACTCAGGGGAATTAAAAGAGCCAACAAAGGATCAGTTGGAAAAGCTTGGTCGGCTACTGGCCTTACGAGATGAGTTACAGCAGCTTGAGCGTGATTCTTGAAGCAATAAAGGAAATCAGAAGTCAGACAGACTGAACATACAAACTAAATACTGAAAGACAGGAAGAGACCTTTGCAGCTTTGTGATCATGGCTTCCATTAAACATATTCAACCTATTTGATATTCATTATGAACTTCGGAAGTGAACACAGTCCCAGCACCTTTCAAGCGGAGAGTGATTGCACGTTCACGCAGCAGGCGCCACATCTTCAGAACGGACAAGCCTGTTTTTTAGAATCAGATCTCTAGATGATTTTATGACTCCTGCTCTTACACTTGTATTGGCCAGGCCGCTCATTTATAAATCTCTTTTAAAGACATCATTGTGACTTGTTTTGTGCGTGTCTGTCCTATTCCGTTTTGTACCTTTCACGACATCAGGTATGACTTCCACATAAAATGGAAAAAGTATTTTTTTTTTTTTTGTTGACCTGTATTCTCTAAGAACACTTTTTGTCAATGATTGGATGGCTTCTTGTCACTGATGTTGAGGCACTGTCTATACAGTCATCACATTAAAACTACATGCTGTGTAAAATGTTTTATCTCATTGTTTTTTAGTAGTTTAAGAGTGAACAGGAACTCTGAGTTGCCTGAATAACTGGGATATTATTTTGTTCTACCCCAGCAAGCTCAAGCAATTGATAACAATCAATCAATAGTTCAATTTGAAGTTGGCAAAGGAGAAAAGGTTTGTGCAACACGTGAGAGGCAAAACCCAGGGCAGGAAACCCTGTCACATACAAAAGATGTCCCCTATTGATGAGAAACCCGGGACTGTTCGGTGTTTTAGAATTAAAATGAAACTTGGTTAAATTTAGAAAGTAATATTTTTAGGCACGTGTGAGCCGAGTCTCTTTCCCATCTGTCTGCTCACTTTTTATGAGCTTTATTCCGAAGTGTTAGAGCAGAACAGGAGGCGTTCTCTGTCTCCATTCAGAGGATGATTTGCAGCAATGGTTACACGGGGGCGTCATTGTTTTTACTTCTACATTGTGCGAACAGTATAATTAGCTGTTGTCTCACGGAGGAAGTGCGGTTAGTTGTTTTCTTCATAGAACTGTAACCATGAAGTGAAGATTAATGTGGAATATTGTTTTACAAATATAAATCATGAAGGAGCAACACCAGCAGTATTTCTGGTACATTTTTCACACCTTAATTAATGTCGTCTGGAAATTTTACCTACAAAGTGTTAATATCAAGAAACTCACCACAATGACATAACTGGTTATAAGTCATCACCTTTAAAAGATGGTGGGAAGATAATCTCCTCCTTTAATTAACTAATACCGAATTTATTTGCTTCCTTTGACGTAAACAAAACTACTCAGAAGTTATTCTTAAACACTTCAAGACAAATGGCTCTACATGGTGGTGGGAGAAGGCGTTCGTGTCTGAAATTGTTGTCTGTCTTCCGCACATCACATTCCTTGTAAAGGTTTATTATGTGGCTTTGAGGCAGATCCCGAACAGACAACATGGTGGTATAAAAACTTGATCCCTAAACTAAGACACCAGTTTCAGCTCTGATACCCAGAAGGATTAATGCGCAGAGGATGGATATTGCAGTCTTCAGCAATTAGAAAGATCCAGAACTTGTTTATCAGTTGAAAACTGCTGTGTTAGATTCGAGCTGGGAGCGTTTTTATTTCCCTGCTAATGAAAAAAGAGCCAAACCTGAAAATGGAGTATAAGCTGGAGTTTATGGTGCTTCTTGTTTTGCTGACAGCAGCTTCATCTGTTGCTGTGAGCAGAGAAGAATTTGCAGAAGCGGTGGTAAGAAAATCCATAAAAGCTGAAGCTGAAGTGTAATGTTGCTGAGATCAAAAGTCATATCAAAAGTATTTCTTTGAAGCCGTTCTTTATAAATGTCCATAATTTTGAGTCTTTATCCAATTTTAATATTTGATTGGATTGCCACTGAACTTTCTTTTTCAGATTAAACCTGCCCAATAACACTGTGATTATGGAATATTGTCAAATTGAGTAGTTATGGTGCATTTTAGTCAATATAAATTCTAAATGGATCTGTCCATGCTCCTGTAAATTATTTACAAAAAGAGGAAGAAATGTTTTCAGTTTTATTAGGATGGTTCAAATCAAAACTCTTGGGTTGATATTTGATCTGGAATTACTTATCAGGGTTGTTGTGGAAAGAGTTGTAGATGAGTTGTCGCGTGGTGCAGCTGATAACATCAACCATTTGCTTGGATAATATCAGTGCTGCCACAAATAGCCCTGTGATAGTACATGTTGACAAAGGTTATGATCATGGAAAATAAATTCAAGGACGTTGTTGAGGCTTTGCTGTCTCAGAAGATTATCAAAATCTATCAATAAAGTGGCTTTCTACATTCATACACTTTTATTTGACAGACGTAGTTACTTTGCAGATTAAGATTTTACAAACAAAAGACACGATCAGTTCATAGAATAAGTTACATTGCTACTGATTTGTCTTCCAATACATTACATTACAATATGCTCCACCTCAACCATTTACAACATTAAAGTGCTGCTTAAATGCATCTGTAATAATGATAGAAGCCATGCCGCAAAATGAGTACTTTGTGTTGCTAGTACTTTTACTTATAAGTAAGATTTGGAATACTTTAAATAATTTTTTTAAAATCTGGTATTGGTACTTTTATTTAATTAAATGACTCAAATTCTTCTTCCACCACTATCACAATTAGTACTCTGTCTTTAGGTGTATTTAAGGAAGTATGGCTATCTGCACATCCCACTGGACAGTAGAGGCCAAAACCATCCGCCTGAGGAGGTAGTGGAAGCCCTAAGGTGACCATATTTCATCCATTTTTACATATAAAAGGTAGCTTAACATGTAACTCTGTTTTTACCTTCAGGTTTGTTTTGTTTATTTGAATCAGTACAAATATGTCTTGTTTTTTTGTTGTATGTCAGAATCTTTCAGAAAGTGACAAACCTGCAAATATCAGGAAAACTAGACTCAGCCACTCTGGCAATGATGAACAAACCTCGGTGTGGTCTGGACGACTCTTTCAATAACAAATCTCTCAAATATCGAGTCATGGGTGGGTAACTGCCTTTATACTACATAGTCAGATTGTTGACAAATGTGTGTAAAAATATCTAAAAACTCACTTTAATTTCCCAATTGAGCAGGCTACTGGCGCAAGAAGATGCTGACCTACCGCATCTATAATTACACCCCTGACTTGAGTCAGGGGAAGACCCATTTGGCCATTCGGAGTGCATTTAAGTACTGGAGTGACGTGTCACCTTTAAGGTTTAAGGAGTTGCAGCGAGGAAGAGCAGACATCAAAATCTCCTTTCACAGAAAAGACAAGACGTGTCCGGTGCCCTTTGATGGACGAGGTAGGAGCAAATGTTTTAGTTTTCTTTCCCAAATGTTGAAATATTGTGAGCTGATGCTTGAAACAATGGTAAGTGTAAATGAGATGTTTCTTACTTCATCTTTAGGTCATGTTTTAGCCCACGCTGATGCCCCTGAGTCAGGCTTTGTGCATTTCGATGATGATGAAGTGTGGACAGAAGGGAAGACCTATGGCTCCAACCTGAGGATTGTTGCAGCCCATGAGATTGGCCACGCTCTCGGCTTGGGCCACTCACAGTACTACAGTGCACTGATGGGACCTGTGTACAACGGATACCGCTCCGACTTCAAGCTTCATCCAGATGACATACAAGGGATCCAGGCTTTATATGGTAACTCAGAATAGTATCACAGTGCCAGGGTGTGTGTGTGTGTGTGTGTGTGTGAGATCTTTAAAGCACAACATATGCAATTTGCAGTGTTGTCCCTTTTCAGGAAAGCCAGAAAAGACTCCTCCCATCAGAAATCCAAGTCACTTAGTGCCAAGAGGAGTTGTTCCAGATCCATGCAAGGCCACTCTGGATGCAGTGATGTTGGGTAAAAAGACTCAGCATAGGAAAAACATAAAACATGCCTCTGCATTTTGCTTAAGAAATGGATTATATTATATATATTATTATGTTTTCCCACAACAGAGAGATGCATCTACGTACAGTTATGTTTTCTCCTGCATTGTGTCCCCTGCAGGTCCTTTACATAAGACATATGCTTTCAGTGGTCAGTACATGTGGACGGTGTCCAGCTCTGGTTCCAACAATCCCATCCTGATCTCTGCACTGTGGAAGGCGCTGCCAGGGAGCCTTAACGCAGCTGTTCACTCTCAGCGGACCGGCAAGTCCTATTTTCTGAAAGGTGGATTAATTTCATAGTTTCCAAAAAGATTCTCATGAGCATATGATGTACAATGCTTACAGGATTTAAACATTTAAAAAATGATCACAGCGTTCAATATTTTTTCTCTCTCTCTCTCTTTCTCTCACCACATGTTCTTTCACAGAAGACAAAGTATGGAGATACACCGGCTTCAAACTCGACCACGGCTTCCCTAAACGCTTATCCAATATCCCTGCTAATATTGACTCAGCCTTGTACTTCAATAAGAACAAAAAACTGATATTTTTTAAAGTAAGTGAAAAAAATATTTGCTTAGATTTATTTTGGGACATTTTAGTTTTTGTTGATTATCTCTGTCATGGTTCATTGAATGATATACTCATTATTTCAGGGCTCTGGATACTGGCAGTGGGATGAAATTGGCCCGACAGACTTCAGTTCATATCCCAAACCTACTGGACAACTCTTCCAAGGGTCACCCAGCAGTACTGATGCTGCATTAACATGGACAAACGGTCATATATACTTGTTTAAAGAAACCCAGTACTGGCGTGTAAACCAGCACCATCAAGCAGTGGAGAAGGGCTATCCTCTGAGCACCGCTACACACTGGATGCAGTGTGATGACTGAGCCACCAGAGGCCCCCAGGGATTCAACACAAACCTCACCCTGCCCAGTGACTCAGTGCAGCAACAGAGAGGGATGCTTATTTATTTGATCAAAATGTTTTCGTACTGTTTAAAACCCTTGTGTAAGGAATTAGAGCATTATTATTATTTTGGACAACAAGTCAATGGCTATAAATATTTACATGATGTGATGTTTCTTTTTTGTGGCAATACAATATTATTATTTAAAAAGTTGCTATTAACATACATGCAGTGGAATAAGACAAACTTTGTAGCGTGTAATTCAGTAAGATTGTATGTTGTTATCCACTGATAAGGCATCTATGGTATGTAATATTTCTAATATAATCTGCAGAGACAGTGTTCTATCAACAGGCCTTTTTGTCTGCAGACATTTTCACTTGTTGCAGGAAAAGCACAGGTGTTTCTAATAACCTTAAAAATGGCTGTGTTTTATCCAAGTGTCCCAGTAAGACCCTGAAACTGACGCAGCTAAATGGAATTCGGCCATCATTCATTTTATTATTTACACCTGTGCTTCTCCTACTGCAACATGTCAACATGTCCGCTCTGATAAAGGCCTGTTGCGACAAACATGTGTTTTCAAGTATTTTGGGAAATTAGACCTCCTCTCAGAACAGCGTGGGCGTGTTCAGACTGTATGTGACTGACATCTGCCTTGTTCTCCTGTGAGGCTTGTTGCACCTGTTAGGCTCATCTTTGTCTTTCTCAGTAGAGCATACTTTAAAACTTTCAAATTTTAAATAAACACATTCCTGAGCTTTAAAAACCTATATATGTAAGTATGTTCTTAAACTCTTTAACTTGTATTAATACTTTTTACATACTTAACAACATAACTTATAAAGAGAGCAACCAGTCAGGCTATCAGAGGTACCATAGGAGGAGATTGTATCACTGCCATTAGAAGTGCCCTCAATCTGTCATTAATAATCAAACCTGAATTGTTGAATTGAACAGTTGTTGTCTCTGCTGTTGTGTGTCTTTTCCCTGAATGTTTTTTTTTTACCCTTATTTAGTCCTGACTAACTGAGTATGGATACATGCAGTGTGTTATCCTGTGGGAATGCTTATTTGAGTGTACTGTCCTATTTTGTGCATATTTATTATGTTGTCTACATAAATTGCGTAAGATGTGTTTTCTTGTTCTATTTTTAGGGTGTCTTTTTAACAACCTAACTAGGCTAACTCCTTCTCTCTAATTTACAGTTCCTTTAAAATGAACAAATCAAACATAATAAAATAAATAAAAATGAGTGCATCCATGGACTTCTGTGACCTCCGTCCAACTTCAACCTAAGCAGACTGATCAGCCAGAGTGAGTGAATAAAACCTGTGTGGGTGAGTAGGAAATATGAAATAACAAATTCTCTCTCTTGAAAAGTTGATTTTATAAACAATAAAACACACCATTGATCAGTTCAGTATACTCAGTGGTTTTGTAGCTTATCACAGCTAATGTTAGGAAACTGTAGATATGTATTACTGTGTAACTGCCAGTTTATGACCTTTCTCTACTTTTGCTGCTGATGCACAACATTTTTTCAGCATTTACAAACATCCTGTAATTGCCACTTTTGGCCACAGTGGCATTTTTGTGAAAAACAAAACTTTTAAACTTTGCTTAAAAGGACATAATAAAAGACAATTCTCCAAAAACATTATTATCAAGCTGATAGCATTTTTCTGATGTATTTTTAATTTAATTGTATGTGTTGATATTAATTCATTATTTAAAATTGAAATACTTGAACTTGAAAAGAATTGCAGCCCAAACTAATTTCGACACATGGTACATAGTGTTTGAAGAGTAAACACTGTGTGAAACAAAACAGCTTGACTGTGAAGTGTCTGTGAGATAAGTCCTCAAAGGATGTGACGATCATGAGTCTGAGGACCTGATGTTTGTTGTGTTGTCATCATTAACGGGATGATCTCCAAGCATCTCAAATCACACTGTGAGTGCATGTTGATAATTATCTGAGTAAGTTTGATAAAGTGGATTCACGCCGGCAGCCGAAAATGGTTGAACTGTTTCCATGGAAGTGAGCGTTTCAAACATATCAGACTGCAAAGACAGGGGAGGCAGCAGTCAGAGGCACCATGGAGCCCGTCTCAAAGTCAAAGTCAATTAGGGTGTGCGTGATGGTGCTGACGGTGCTGGTGGAGGAACCTGTTCCCATCCTGCGCTCCTGAAGGCTCTGCAAATAACTCTGAAGGCAAACAAGAGAACAACACATCGTTATTACACTGACTGTCTACTGTTAATTGACATTGATGAGGCTATTTCTCATTCAATCAGGAGGAAACTGACAGTGGTGGAATGTAACTAAGTACATATACTCCAAGTCCAAATTTGAGGTACTTTTACTTTATGCAACTTTATACTTCTACTCCACTACACCTCAGAGGCAAATATAGTACTTTTTACTCCACTACTTTTGTCTGACAGCTTTAGTTACTTTTGAGATAAAAATGTTTCACACCCTTTCTGTCCAGTGAAAACCATGTATCTAAATGTGAATCTTACTGATAAACTGAAGGATGAAGTGTTTCATTATGAGTTGAGAAAATTATCCTACTTCTTAAGTTAAATAAACAATTTAAAAACCTCCTTGGATCAGCTGGTAAATGTATCATCACAAAGCCGAAGACATGGCTGTTTTTCGGAGTTCATGAAATATAAAAATTTTAGAGATACAAGTTTCTCACAAGACAAACATATAATGGTCTTCTAGAATATGGTGCTTTGCTGTAGATTAAACTACCCAACAGTATATAAAGGAATTACAATTTACAGCAGTAAAATGCAACATACACATTAATGCAACAGGAATATTAATCCAGAAGTGATATTGCTACTTCTTAAAGTTTGTTGTACGATCTGTGAAAGTAAAATGTGTGTATTTGTCAATGGAATCTGGCATCTTTGAGCTACAGTCAGGTCCATAAATACAATACAATACAATTCTCATCTTTTTGACTCTATACACCACCACAATGGATTTGAAATGAAACGAACAAGATGTGCTTAAACTGCAGACTTTCAGCTTTAATTTGAGGGTATTTACATCCAAATCAGGTGAACGGTGTAGGAATTACAACAGTTTCTAT
>JAVQJL010092254.1:0-12101 GCA_036024295.1 Nannoperca obscura
ACATTGAGCAGCACTAGGCAACAACGGCAAGGAAAAACTCCCTTTTAACAGGTAGAAACCTCGAGCAGAACCAGGCTCTAGGTGGGCGGTCATCTGCCTCGACCGGTTGGGTTGAAAGAAAAGGGGGGGGGGGGGGCAGGAGCGAGAGAGCAGGAGGACGGAGAACATACAGTAGTACAGTATAACAGTAATAGCAACACTGTAAGCAACATAACTTACAATAAAGCCGCACTTTTTTGCATCATATCTGCACCATATCTTCCAGAGTACTTAAGAAAAACTCTTTTCTCACACATCAAATCAGAAAAAAATGGAAGACGATGTCCTAATTAAAAGGACGTTAACTTCTTACTACATGTCTTACCTCAGCATATGGCATTCAACTTATCCTTATTAAGAAATCCCTTCAAAACAAGTAATCCTACTCAGAGCACAACAATGTGATCTCAAACAAGTAAAAATAACCTCTTGTGTCAGGAGCTGTCTAGCACATGCCACAACTGGTTGAGTCGGCTGGAGAAGACAGCAAGGGATTCTCCAGGAAAACCACAAGGCCGGCTCATTTAAGGCTAATTTATCTATTTGACTCTGTTCCTTCCAGCTTGATGCGCTAGCGTAGAGGCCCCTCGGAGCCAAAGTGGAAGAGTATCCATTTGCATCCCCTGGGGTGATTGGCAGATCAAGACCAATTAGTTCAGTGTTACACTGTTACTAGCTTGCAATAAAAATACCATCTTTCATCTTTGTTGCAGGAGTGAAGGACCAATCACTTTGATCAAACCTTTTTCTTCCCTCTGTTATTATGACACGCCCTGTCTGGATGGGTTTAAGTAGGCAGATAAGGTGAGAGAGTCGGGGAGAGAGAGAGTTAACAGTCGTGTCTGTGCCCTCGCAGATACCTGTCCCAGGATCTAAGCACGGGGAAAGTTTGAACCCTCCGAGCAAATGCAGTCACAACACAACAGGAAATGTCACGGACAGTTCAACAGCTCTTTTACTCCAGAGACGAACTGAACACTGCCTCGGGTAGTCGAATCTAGTGAACGTATGTATCACCTTTGTGCATAACACATCCAAACATGGCCTTACCTGTCACCCGGGACAGATAAATCATTAATCAAATTAATAGTTTGTCCTTAATGGCCACAGAAAACAGCAGATCTAACTAAAGACAAAGAACAATGTCATCTCTTGTTTAGGGCTGTACAGGAAAATGGTGAGAAATTCAACTGCAGTATCTTCAATGACATCACTCCAAACTGAAGTTAAATATATCCTTCTTCTGCTTCTGCTGGCAGCATCAAGCAAAGCACTGAGTTACAGCGAGGCAGAGATGCTGAGTGAGGCTTCTGGCAGCCAGGAAGGCCCCGAGTAATTCAAAGTATCCTCTCCAACCTTCACCACAGCCGAAAAATTACGTCATCCACACATATGCTAAACACCATGCTGAGACAACAGAGGCACAGGCAAGGTCATTATGCCGCATAGCATCTGGACAGGCGCTCTGTCGCTCTGCTATCAGCAGATCAGGGTCTTGAGAGGACAGTGTGGACAAGTGTGTGTGCCACATTGCCTGTACTGCAGTATATTTCTGTGGTTAATAGGTTGTACTTTTACAATATTTTCTAAGCTCATAACCGGTCGATTTTAGAAACACAACGGTTATTTAAGCCCCTTCAGCCTGAATTCTTGGAGGCACAGACACAACTAAGTTTTATTTGATGATGATGCACAGCTAATGATATGGTGTATTGTTATTCTTCTGGAAGTGTTTAGTTGGGTTCAATGCAGAAATAAAGAAGAAGATGCACCTGATCAGACGTGAGCCACGTGAAAATTCCCCACATTATCATGCCACCAAAACCACTAACAGGTTTTATGTTTGACACCAGAGAGGGTGGATGCATAAAATTTCCGCTGTTTACTTGTGGTGTACTAAACTTCATATTAAGGAGGCATGATCAATTTTGCAAACAATTCTATGATTCAAACAGAATTAATAATTAATTTCTGTTTTATTGGAACTTCAGAAATAACTTTTTTGTCTGGGATATCTATAACTTTTGTCAACTTAAGTCTTAATACATTTAGAAGCGGTAAAGAAGGGGTGCAACTGATAGTTCTAGGGGCATGCCTCTAAACATTTCGCATATTAGGTTCATCGTACCCATGACAAGGAAAACAGACACACATGTCCAATCAGCCAATTTACGGCAAAACGTCTGATAGGCCAGATTTAAAATATCAACAATGTCATTACAAATGGGCAATTACACGTAAAAGGAGGGCAACAAAGGGCCTGATGTGTAAATAAACATTGATGCATCAAAGCGCCGTGGCTCAACAGTCCACATCTGCAAACACAAACTGGGCAAGAGGATAATCAGTTAGCGGAGCTGGATGCAGAGTGGACACAGGTGAAGCAAGAAGACAACATTGCTCGCCTCTGGAGGGTGTCCTGTGAACTGTTCCTGAACTGCCGTCTGCTCGGCGCTCTCGGCAGATCAAAGGAAATAGCCTGAGTGTGTGCACGAACGCTGAGTGTCAGCATGTACATACAGTATGTGCATAAAAACATTCAACATCCTCCTCTAATCCCCACCTTTTTAACAGGCAAAGGTAGATTGCCGCTTGGCCTCAGTGCACACATTATGTTGACCACAGTTGGATTTTTAAATTTTATTTTTTTTTTTGCCTCACAGAGACTTGTAAAGATCAAACAGTGTTGGAGATGATAAGGAACAGATTACAATTATTCTATCGGTTAGTTCAAAGCAGGGCAGTGTGGAATGAGCCTTAAAGAACCATACGCATTGGTGGTAGTCTATGGAGGTGGCCGGCGTAGCATTTGAAAACATGCCTTATCAGCGAGTGATCTCCCTTACCTCCCTGGTTTGAAAGGACGCTCATCCTCTTCATTTACTCGCATCTGTACACTTGGTTGCGTGCTTGAGTTATTATTAAAGTAGGTTTTGGAACTTGGCCCAAATACTTCCTGCTTTTTGAGATTATTCAACGTCAAACAAGGAATTCGGGAACACAGAGGGCTGGAACGTGAAAAGGAAATGCAGGCTAAAATAATAATATCTTCAGCATCTTTAAACTCTTTAAACTTTCCCTTTGTGCCCAAGTCTAGAGAACAGCACGAGGCACCTGGTTGCCTTTCAGAAATCACAGAAAAGTCACTTTAATGTCCACAGGACCGAGCCAAAAGGTATTTTAAAAGATTTCATGTCCATCCTATTACCCAGGCAACCATTCTGGGCCTGACATTAAATGAGGCAATCATTTCGCCGGCAGTGACAGTGGTACTGGGCTGTCTTAAAAGGATCCTTAAAAACTTCCTTAACATAAAATATGGTCCTTGCAATGGTGGCTGCTTTGCCCTTTAGCAGAAAGTTATGAGTGTAAGACAGCAGTGGGGAAAGGCCAGTGTGAAGTGTGTGTGTGGATTTTTTGCCACTGAATGTCTGTGTTTGTGTGCGTGCGTGTCTGCCTGAATTTTCAATACTAATTGATTCCAGTGTGGCGCGCTCCATCACACCCAATAGGGAAGTCAACCCACCCCCCCCCCCCTCTATAATGTGCCAACACGTCTCCCACAGACATACCGTTTAATCTCCTCTGAAGGGCTTCCTCCTGCAAATGGATGCAGTAAATCTGCTCATCCAGGTCCTCCAGGATCTGAAGGGGAGGGAGCAGAGGAGGATGAGATGAAATGGGTTATAATTAGGCCCAAAGTGGGACTGGAGAGATGGCAGATAGGAGGATGAGTTGGTGATGTATTTGTAGTCCTCTGTCGCGCGTGTGAATGGCCGACTGAGACAAGGTGCAAAGTGGCTTCAACTCTGAGCAGAACTGCTAAAGTTCACCTCTGTAGTCTTTCAGAGAAAACTTCTGGTTTGTACATTTCTACTGAGCAAACCATTTACAGAACTATAAATATTGATGACTTACTGTTGGCTTCACTAGTAACTGGCCCATGACGGTGAACATCCTGGACAATCCCACAGGAGTGCACACTACATGAGACAGAAAACAGTGTATTCACTTGATTAAGGTGAACTAATTCAGCAACATTATGGTACTTTAGCATCATATGAGCACGACATTTTGTTTATCAGTGTATATGAGAAGAAATTAAATGGCTTACTGAGTAAAAGAAGTCCTCCCATCAGGGATATGCAGGAGTAGAGGTATGGTAGGTAAAATTCCCAAAGATCTACAGAATAAAATACATTAATAAAATATGATCTTCAAGGAATAGTTCAACTATTTGGGAAATACACAAGATATAGTAAAGCTGTGGCGGAAGCAAAAAGGCTAATTTTCCAAAGTGTCGAACTATTCCTTATAAATGCAGCAAAGGATTTACAAGCGCCAATGACAGAGAATCCTTTAAGGACGTACCATAGAGCGACTCCATACTGGCTGCATCATTGTCAATGAGCGCTGACGCCACCCACACGATGCCCAGGATGAGCAGCGCCAGCAGGAAGAGCATCACAAAGGTCTCTAGAATACGCGCCTTAATGCCCTGACAGAAAAAGTGCACAGAAAAGAACAAAGTCTAATCAGATTTGGCGAATACGATTGGAATCAGTATCATAATAAATATAAGCATTTATATCAATATACATTAAAAAACATTATTGAAATTGATTGTATTGAAGTGGTATTTCTTACGTTTCATATACATTTTACAAGACATCTCCCTCCTCCCCCATCCTGCCTCGCTCATAGTAAACACCACCATTTCCATGCACTGCACACAAACATGACATAAACGCTCCCACGGATTCTTGTGTAAAACAGCTCTTTCATACACACAGATTGTGGTCTATAAAGTGGGTCTAACAGGGGCTAGTGGAAGCAGAGGTGAAATTAAAAAGAGTAAGGGAGTGGGGGGTGGGGGTGCTGCTGTAAGGAGCATGAAGCCTGGCTGGGTCAGCTACTGTCTGCGATCAAGTGCAGGCCTCCCATCTGGGGCCGATTAGGGAGCTCTCTTAGTGCCACGGTTGTGTCCCGGGCCGCGCAGACGAGAGGGTTTTGGGGTAATTTGGGTTTTCCGGGTCACAAACTGCTGAGTGGTTAATAAAGTCCTCCTCTACCTGTTCACACAGCTTCTATTTCCCCCCCTGCTGGAGAGCCGAGCTGTCTAGCACTGTAAGATAGATAGGCGTTCTCATGCACACGTCAGTTAGGCTACCAGGCGCAGGATAACAAGGGCCCTCTGCTGTTGGGAGCGCTGCTTAAATTGGGTACATATGAGCAATTTGTTACCAGCTAACATAATGGCTGTGCGGTTGCTGTTCAGTATTTGCCAACAGGTACATGAAGGGGGTCTCTCTTTGAAAGTCCCCCGTTAATCAAGTCGCTTTATAGAATGGAAATGGTTTCAATTGTGCAGATTAAATCAGACAAGGCTTCGTTTCCCCCCCCCAACACAGTTCATGATTGTCATCCAAACCACCACTTGAACATTTGAATTACAATTTGGGCCACTGTTGAACATCTGTTGTCTCACGTATGCAACCTAAAACATAGATAACTCACTCTTGAGCTCTTATATCTTTAACAAGCACCTTTTTGACAAACAGCATGTGAGCATTTATGGGTCACAGACATATTTGGTCGATTTAATGTCTACACATTCAATCCATACATTACATATTGTTATAGTGATTTACTTTTATTCTCAGATTCCATTCATTGTCAGTGGTGAAAACCCCCTGTAGCATCCGTTCGCTGTTATTGAGCAACCGCGTGCCCTTCGACTCCTCGTACGGTGAAATTCTTAAAATAAAATAATAAAAGCCTCAGTGAGTGAGTGTAGAATTTTCTAGCACAATAGGGAGGAAAGTGGGCAGGGCATGGAGTGCCCCAGTGTGGCCACGGTGGACACTGCAGCCGCTCGACAGGTAATGTTGGAGGGGGTAAGTGGGCCTTATAGAGTCTTTAGTCAGCACGAAACAAACCTAAAGAATCTTAGTGATATATTATGAATAAATAAATAACATTTATACCTACATCACAATGATAACATAACTTAAAGGCATCATATACGCATTTTTCTGTGTGCAGTAAAACAATTATGAATTCATCACTCAATGAAGATCAATACACTAAAAATACCGCCTCAAATCTTGACATGGACATTAAATTGGGCTGACTGCCTCATGCTCTTCTGCACACACTCGTACACTTGGAGTTCGCTAGATGGATGCTGCAATCAAGCATCTCACAGCCTAGCTCAACTGGGCAGTGGGGAAAACACTCAACATCGACGAAATAAAAACTAAAAGAGGGAGGGTGGAAAAGATGGAGAGCGGTGGAGAGAAATAAAGAGGGAGAACAACAGAGAGAGACTGGTGGAGGAGAGGAGTCAACGTCTGAGCGCATCTCATTCCCGAGAGGTAAGAGAGGTGAGAGCGGAATGCTTTCAGGGACTTCAGCCACGTCCCACACGCGCTCTCTTAAGGATGCATCAGGACAAGCAGAAGCCGCAGGCGGGACGTGCGTCCGCTCAAGCATACCAGTCCACCTTAACAAGCTGCCCATGCCATGCTGAAGGTGTATTCCCTTTAGATAGGTCTCTCAATCATTTATAAGACTCAAATCATTACCCATTCAGATCATTTAGGGCAAAGGCAATGCTTGTCACCTCCCTTACTATCATCCCTGGCTCCTGCCTCGCTGGAAGAGCAATCCACAGTGTCAGACATGATTTGACTGTGCAGGAGAAAGAGGACACTGTGAGCCCAGATTGTTGCACTGATCCGTCCACATGTATGACGTTGCAGGTTATATGTCCATCCTTACCTATTCTTGCAAGGGACAAAAACTAAGTCCTTTGTTCCTCATCACAAAAGGTAAATATGATAAATATGATACAAAAATATGAAAATACAACTAAGCTGTAATCATTGATCAAATATGAAACTGTCAACTCGTGAAGGAAGGGAGGGGAAAAAAAGAAAAAGACCTGTGCCTTGGCATCCAGAGCGCCTGCTGAAAGTTTCTATTCTTGCCATTCTAAATGTGTAACTACCTCTAAATATAGCAGCTCTGAAATATTCAGCATCCCCTGATCCTCACACCGACATCGAGTGAGGGTCTGGTTAACTGCAGCTATGCTCGAACAAGACAGGGGAGACTTCCAAGAAATGCGTGTAGCGGCCAGAGAGAAAAGTAACCGCTTCGTATGCAGTACCAAACAAACATGCATGAATTCACGTACGCACACACAGACGAACACACACAGACGAACACACACACACACACACACACACACACACACACACACACACACACACACGACCAGCCAAGTAAATCAACCTCCAAATCCACCCAATTACACAAAGCCGCAGAGGGCCTGGAAACAGTTCACAAGCTTTTCCGCCTAGCTTGTGCTGCAGAAAAACTAAAGCACAATCTGCCACCGTCTTTGATGTAGGACTTCAACTGATGAATCCAGCAGAGAGTTCACCTCTGGAAGCTGAATGCCACAATGGTGGACGAGAGAGGGAGCGGGAGAGAGGGATGATACTTGGGAAGGTGCAAGGCAGTGTTGGATGTTGGTGTGTGTGGAGAGAGAGAAATCAGACAAAAAGGAGAGAGTAAGGTGGTGCAGGAGCTTCCTAGTTTCTGCCATCAATCCTTAGCAGGTCAGCAGGCGGTGGCAGAGATCATCCCACAGACCATCCTTCTGCTCACTGTCAGGGGCGTGTGGAACGAGGGCCAAGAGTGTAATAAGTGAGGAAGGGGGCAGGGTCCTTTTTTTTTTTTTTTGCTCCCCACCAAAAAGACTGCCCTCTTTGCTAAAGACATGCCAGATGCCCGGGGACCTTATTAGCGTATCCTTCAACCAGTCGGCCACGGCGCAGTGACCGTGTCGAAGACAGAAAGCAGAGGAGAGGGACACTCCCCTGTAAAGCTGCACAATCAACTTCTAAAGACTCTTAATAAGACTTCTTAATAAAGCCCCAATGACACGAGAGCATGGAAAATGATCAGCACCACATCGTATCGTTCAAACTCGGGGTGGGGGTGTGTGGGTGGGGGGGGGGGGGGGGGGTGGTGCTTGGCAAGAAAAGCAAAACACTGTTGTCAAAAGTTCAATAACTTTAGTTTTTTTGGATGTGAATTAAAACTCCTGTTTCCCTGCTGGTTTCGTGATTCACCAGATGAGTCAGAAAACAGGAGAATTTAAAAGAAGGAAGCAGCTTCGGTACTTTGCGATTTTTGCCAAGTTTTATTTGACGTCCTACAGTGACTACAGCTTGTTGTGATTACACCAAGGTGTCAGACTGATAAGTCTTCAAAGAATAAAATGACTGTATCCTGCGTCAAGAAAAAAGGTGCACCTAGAAGCCTAACCACACGATACTCTGCCCTACTTAAACTGTGTAGTAAATTAGTTGTAGTAAGTAACTAGTAATCCAGTTTACATGTATGATAGATATCTTGCTTTAAAATCAGGAAAAACTGCACAGAATCAGTCAAGCTTCAGAACGTATCACTTAGTTTAGAAAAACTGAGTCACGAGAGGAGGAGAAAAAAAAAAATCCTGAGCAACTTGCTTGTTCTTTTTTAAATTCCCAGCTCCAGCTAATATGTTGCCATGGTAACGAACATTGTAACAGGCAGCTTTAGGGAGACATTGTGACCTTAAAGGAAGGTATGTAAACACCACTTTATATTCTCCGGCTGGCCCTGCCCGAAAGAAGGCCTGGGAAAAATGTCTGCATGTGCAGGAGATTTGAAATAAATATCCAGGCACCCATTGTGGAGCTCCAACAAAGAGGAGTATCTTAGTAACACCACGCGGGCTTGCTCGGCGAGACGTTTTCGCTCTCTACACCCCCCCTCCCTCCACAATAAACACACTTCTCATCATTGGCGGGTTAGGGCTTAGGATGAGATTGATGAGGAGTTTCTTTAACTACCAGATGAAACCTGTTGGCCCTTTGCTGGGTCAGTCAGGGGGTCAGACTCGTTCCAACTCGTTTCAGGATCAAACACATTTCAATACTGTGGCTAAGACCAAAAGACTATTCACAGCAAAGCATACCTTCCACAATTTATTTTGGTTGATGGTGCAAAAACCCTACGTCTAGAAAAAAACAAACAACCCAGAAATATTTATAAAATAGTTTTGATCATACTGAAGTTACAACTGTTAGTATCTCAGTCATTGAATCCATATTTTTTTGCTAAAGATAAGAAACATCTGAGTGTTAGTGCTAAAAAAATAATATTAGACTACAACAGAAATAGACGAGGAAGTTGTCAGTCACAACTTTTTTTTTTTTTTTTTTAAACCTTGATCTAATTGTTTTTAAATAAATATAGCTTCAAGACATCATTCTCGTCATGTCTAATTATTAAGCCAACTTAGGTCCCTTGATATAAATAGAAGTGTGAACAAAGGCTGGTGCTGATGTCTTCACAGTCTTTGTCAGAACGCGCTGATCATCTCAATAAGGATGACCGGGATGGCTCTCATCATTATAATGCCATCTACTGGTGGTGTGGAGACAACTCGAACAGATAAGCGGAAGAAATGCAATATTGGGCTTTATAAAAAGCCTTAATATGTAAGATGCAATTGCACAAATATGCCATGGTATAGAGGTTTCTAAAACATGATCAGAACCACAAAAAAAAAAAAAAACACTCTGAACTATACAACGACCTTTAGTTGCCTCAGTGATGCAGCTCTTTTGCAAAGATTTGAGAACACGGCAGTAAAAGCGGGAGGCATTTTACAGCAGCAAATAAAGCCGGATCATAACATCTGACATCAAGACCCTAAGTTGCTCCGATTCATCCACAATTTGGACAATTTGTTAAACTATTAATCACTCAGGTGACAGAGCCTCTGAAGAGGTGAACAGTTAACATAAAAAAAAAAAGCATCCACATTTTCATCTTTATTCTGGTGGCGTCTTTTAGTACATCGTCAAAAGTAAACACGGCCACATGAAAAGGCTGACTTGCAACGTTAGTAGTGAAATTCATCATTCACTTCATTTCCGCAGTCAAAAGGACCTCGCAGCGCCATAACATTAGCCCAGGAGGTTAAAATGCCACATAAAACCTTATGACATTGTGGTCTAATGCTGTTATTGGGGAAAGGGATAATATCACATTATAAAAAGTCGGATCTGTGTTTTACATTCCTCTTGCTGTCGGCTGCATGATCGACTCTGCAGGCAGCTCCGTTTTTTTTTTTTTTAGGTGAAACAGGAGTGTCACCTCCACCCCTCCCACAGCATACACACAATATATACCAGGAAGTGCAGCTCAACATTGAACAGTGCTTCCTCTAAGCAAATTTATGGAAGATCAGTAGAATAGTCTTGCTGAAATTTAGGACGAAACGTGAAAGAGGCCCTCGTCCTGCTTCCTACACATCAGGGCCTGCCTTCTGCCGAAGAAATCCAACCGAAACAAATTAGTGGGCTGAGAAAGAAAAGGACTGGCTATACACTACAGTACAGACAAATTTTTATGTGCTTTTGCCAGGAGGGACATAAACCAGAGAGGTTTCAAACTGTGACACAGGATAGAGGTGTATTAAAAGTAAATCTTTCCCCCTCCATTTTGCGAGGCTCTATTGTGCTGTCATGTTGCTGCGACTTTATGGACTTTTGGAACACGAGCCCCCAGCCCCTTTTTTTTGGGGGTAATCAATTAAACGAGGAAGTTCGCTGAGCCTTACAACTCGATTATTAGCCTGTCCTTTTGAAGTTTTATTTTAGGGGGCTGGGGAGGGGGTGACAAGGAATCAGGCTTTAAATCAGTGGGGCCGATGCAGCAGTGTTGAAGCGTTTGCAGCCTATGGCCTTATTGGAAGGGTTTGTCAGGATGTGGCGCTGGGCGAAGTCCAGATTCAGACTTTCATGGTTAATGAGCTTTCTGCGGTGGCAGTTACAGTCAGTGGTGTGAGTCAGGGAGAGGGCAAGGACTAGGCACCTGCTGCTGCTGCTGCTTTGGCTGTTAAGAGGGAAACCCCTTCCATAGACAACAAAGCAAGTACATAGATACAAAAGACAGAAATTCACAACTAAACAGTGTTCCATACCTACCTATTTAAAGTTTTAAAAAATGTAGACCTTGATTTACGGGTTATAAATCACCTAAATCAGTATCAGTATCACAAAAACTGAATGAAGGTGAATTTCCAGGTTTGATATTCTCAGGATTTTTAAAAGGTTGTTCCAGACTTTATTAGAAAATGATGCTAATAAATTCTACAACAAACATTTAAGGCAATGTACCTTTTTCGATCCCGCAAATCCCTCAGACTCTAAGAAGAAATAGGCGAAGGGCATCAGGACAAAGAGGCAAAGGTTGGAGAACAGTGACACCAGGTTCCACAGACCTGCAGACACCAAACATATGCAGACATAAACAGATGTTTGCAAAAATGATATATTATTCCTATTTATTTATTAAGGTGAGAATGTATTTCTCCAGAACTTTGAGTGCTTTCCCTTGAATATTATTATGCAGTAGTTGTGAGGGTTTTATCTGGCAAGTGTTCCTGTCATGTCTAAGTCTTGGACTGTAACGCCCCCTGGTGGCTGTTGCAGCACCCAACAGCCTTGTCAGCAGAGTTGGTGGTTTAACACCGACTCTGCGTGACTTACTGTGACATAAAGATCTAAATTGGTCTCATATGTGGAGTTATGGCAGATGAAACAGAAGACAATTTTTTTTATGTCACATGGTTTGGTTTTAAATCAAAGAAAAAACTAACATTTATATACATTTAAGATTAACACTGACTTAGCCTCTAGGTGGCAATTTGTTCTTCAAATGTTAACCAAGTATGTCAGATGATTTTTAACTTTGTAGAAGAGCAGAACGGGAGAGATAACCAGTTAATCAAATAAAAAGACACGTGAACTGTGTGATCCACTGACCGTGAATGAGGGAGCCATTGAGCCACTGAATGTAATAGTTTTTGGGGAAGGAGAGGAGGATCTCATTACTAATGATTGAGAAAGGCAGGAGGAAGACGGCACCACCCGACACCGCCAGGGTGAAGGTGCACAAGTATAATCTGCAAATGGAATCAAACACACACACAC
>JAVQJL010092264.1:0-12153 GCA_036024295.1 Nannoperca obscura
ACTCTATTTTCTATTCATTTCACAACGTATGGTGGTGAATAAGTGTGACTTTTCATGGAAAACACAAAATTGTTTGGGTGACCCCAAACTTTTGAACGGTAGTGTATATATATATAACAAAATGTTCCAGATTCACAGGCATCATTTTGGTTTCTAATGTAGTAGAATGAAAACTGTGATAACGAATAACCGCAGTAACAATGACAACATATTTGTTTGCTTTCACAGATTCATGCTCATTACACAGAAAATAACTAAATGATGTTCAGTAATTGATGATTATTGTTCTCTCATTTAGGCATAGCTGGCAATCCAGTGCTGTTCAATGAAAATGGAGATGCCCCTGGACGTTACGAGATCTACCAGTACCAGATCAGAAACCGAACGGCCGAATACAAAATAATTGGCCATTGGACAGATCAACTCCATCTCAACGTGAGCATTGCCTTTATTATTTCAATGCTCACCCATATCTGCACAAAAGCATTCAGCCTAGAACATTTACATTTGTTGTGTTACATTTGCAATGAAAATCCTTCTTAGAAAAGTTGTTTTTTCCAGCTCTCCAGCTCTCCAACTGTGTGTTTGCTCACTAACTCCTCCCAAACCATTGATAGTGCTTAGTGCCATCTTCAAAGGTGTAAATATCCAGAGGGCGCTTTAAATGATTAACAGGGCGGACTGTGATGAAAAGAAAGCCATGAGAGCTTAAGGACAGACATATTTAATATCATCTCTCCAGACGGCATCACTGACTTCCAAAAACAATACTGTGAGCAAGGGCTGTGATGAAGTAACGGTATTATGACAGTAAATAAAATAAAGGAACCAAACAAATGATGTTTAGACAAAATGAAGAGGAAGCATTGCGCAGGCAAAAGACACTATAATTGAACACATGAAGCAGCTTGAGAGGAGCTTTGCCTTCTTTACCTCTTTCAACGACGTGCTGTGCAAGAAAAAAGAAAACGGCGTGGTTTGTTGTGGGCACCTACTGTGGAACGTGCCAGTTCTGACTGTAAAGCCGGCTGTATTTAATTAGTGTTCTTTGAGTTCTTAATTAAATGCACATTTAGAGACAAATTTACCAGCTTTGGATGAACAGCCACAATTGAATAAAATTGATAACGTAACATTAAAGAGAGCAGACCCGTTTGGAATGACGAATGTAATTTATCTTTACAAGTATGCTTGTAAAAAGCGGATAATCCACAGAGAGTAGCATCCTGAAACAGAATTTATCTTCTATTCCTCTGATCGTAGACAGCCAAGTATTGATTTTTTAAACACAAACTATTTACCAAAACAAAAAAACCCACAGTCAGTTCCCTACAGAGCAAAAAATGGGTCTCTCCTTGCCTCCCATTTCTTGCTCTTCAGATAATTTGTCCTCCCACTGATAAATTTAGCTGAATCTATGTTTCATTTGACCTCTAGTTTGCCCTTACTTACCCCCCCACCCAAAATAAATAAATAAAACCAGGTAACATGGGAGCATAGAGAGCTGTACTTCAGGCCAGGTTCACCAAAACAGCAAGTAACCACCATCTAGATTGTCCTTGACCTCTGGGGGTGTAGTCCTGGGGATCTCTTTGGATCAATAAAGCATCACTACCTCTACATGCCACCATTTTACAGGATATGGACAGTTCTGGTACAAATCTCTTCTCCTCAGCCTTTGTCTCTTTCTGTCATTCACGTCTCTGTGTGTCCCCCTGCCTCCCTCGCAGGTTCGTACGATGCAGTGGCCCGGCGGTGTCCGTCAGATCCCTTCCTCAATCTGCAGTCATCCCTGTCAGCCCGGCGAGCGCAAGAAGATCGTAAAGGGCATCCCTTGTTGCTGGCACTGCGAGCGGTGCGATGGCTATCAGTACCAGGCAGACACCTACACGTGCAAGATGTGTCGGTTTGATTTGCGGCCCAACCAGAACCACACGGGCTGCGTTCCTATCCCCATTGTTAAGCTGGAGTGGAGCTCTCCGTGGGCAGTCATCCCTGTGCTTATTGCGGTCGTTGGCATCATGGCCACTGTCTTCGTGGTGGTCACATTCATCCGCTACAACGACACTCCCATTGTGAAAGCTTCGGGCCGAGAGCTGAGCTATGTGCTGCTAACTGGCATCTTCCTCTGTTATGCCACAACATTCCTGATGATTTCGACCCCTGATGTAGGAATTTGTTCCCTCCGAAGGATCTTCTTGGGTCTGGGCATGAGCATCAGTTACGCTGCCCTGCTCACCAAAACCAATCGTATTTACCGCATATTTGAACAGGGCACCATGTCTGTCAGTGCACCCAGGTTCATTTCTCCAGCCTCCCAGCTTGTCATCACGTTCACCCTGGCCTCAGTGCAGCTGCTCGGGGTGTGCATCTGGTTTGGCGTGGATCCCTCCAAGGCCATTATTGACTATGAGGACCAGAGGACGTCTAACCCGACGATGGCCCGAGGTGTGCTCAAGTGTGACATCTCTGACCTGTCTCTGATCTGCCTGCTGGGCTACAGCATGCTGCTCATGGTCACCTGTACAGTCTATGCCATTAAAACCAGAGGAGTGCCGGAGACCTTCAATGAGGCCAAACCCATTGGTTTTACCATGTACACCACCTGCATTATTTGGCTAGCGTTCATCCCAATCTTCTTTGGCACTTCACAGTCAACAGAAAAGGTAAGCTTACAGCTATTGCTGAAGTGCAATTTATTTTTCTTTTGTCAGCTTTTTTTCTAACTTGTGGCAACTTCAAGGGTTTTAGAAATGTTAACAGCTACACAGAAGCTTCTTTAATACATAATGTAAGCTTGCCTTTTGTCTTCTATATTTGCTTATTTCTTCTGTTTGTTCACAGGCCTGTTTTAGAACTTTATTGCAGTGTTGAGTGTACAGGTGCAGATAAAAAAAACAAACTACACATTAGCAGTGGTGGAAAGTAATTATGTACATCCATTTTGTGCTACTCTGCCTGTTTTTTATGACGAGCATTTTTAGAATTGGAGTTAATAGAACTCAGCAGCTAAAACAACAACTAAAAATGGGATGTCATGTGGAAACCTCATATTTCAAATATACTAAGCTAATAACCTACGAAATGTGGAAACAGTTTTATGAGTGCATCCTCTAATAACTGCAAGCAGCATGCAAGCCTCTGACTCACATATATGTGACGGCTGTATGCCATAGTGAATTAGAGGCCTATGAGTTGTTTACATAAACACAAGCTCACACTTGTATTCCCATGTCAAATCAATGTGTCTGACCTCATGAACCATGGACCTGGATCACGTCCAGTGGGAGTACTGGAAGGCTACAGGTCAAGAGGGATGCAAAAGGGATATGGAAATGGAGGCTGTGCTTGGAACTCACATTCAGTGGAAACAGTACAAAGCCAAAGGGGTACAACAATGGCACAGTAGAAATGTGTAGATCCAATTGAAAGAGGTCTTTGGCAGCGACACAAAAGGGGCTCAGTGACTACTAGAGAGGACACTGGTGAGGGAAAAGCCTCATATTGGCATGGACACTATCAGTGGTGCCAGCATGGGTCTGACAGATGCTACAAATTAATCCTTACCTCCTTCCATTTGGGATTAAACAAAACAATGCATCAAAATGCTAGCCTGAAAAACTGGCTGTGATAGTTACCTTTGTGGAAAAAACGTTCTTGAGAGACAGAGTGTGCATTGTGTCAAGCAAGGACAATGACTTTTTTTTTATATGGTGCATGTGTGCTGCACAAAGTTTAAACTGCGGTGAATCTGCATATTGGCATCCTCTTACTCCATAAATCCACTGGTGTTAACACTACAACTGAGCAACAGCATCTACGCGTTGGAAACAATCAGAGACCCGGTGAGCTCAATAGATACTGCCTTGTTATGTATTACATTTACTAAAATATATTCAGGAAAATGTACTGAAATGTCAAATATATATCACACACACACAGCACGCATGCACGGTAAAGAAAAGGCAGCCCAAGTGCAAAGTCCACATCATTTTTTAATGTGAGTGTTGCACATCTTCAGTCACATGTCAACAGCAGCCATGGATATCAGCGAGTTCTTTGTTTAATCATTCCATCTTCTCTCTCTGAAGATGAAAGAGAATTATACAATCACAGGGAGATTGAACAGCTTTTTTGAGGATGAGGTAATCCATTAGCTGGCATGGCTTTGAATAGTAAAGTAGAAGTGGGAAAAAAATCTTTGTAGGGTAAGTAAAGTCCTACTTTTTGTTTCTGCTTCTTCTATACTTCAGATGAATTTAATTTACAATCCCTGAAAAACTGATCTCATCCACAAGACACTCCAAATTACATTAGTCACTCATTAATTATTATTTCCTATAGAAAACTGTATACACAATGACTGGGAGAAAGTTCCACTTTTATCATTTGGAAAACATCTGCCATTGCCTCGAGCATTGTTAAGGTAAGACATGAGATGGAAGACAAAATGGAAATCTTGCTTCAGGGAAATGTCCTACTTCTTTTTCTTTCCTCATTCAAGAGAGAATAATCATATTTAATATATAACCAAAAGGGCCTTTGATTGTTGAGTTGGAAAAACTTAATTTACCATGCAGCACTAAGGTACTTTGTCATTTAAGAGACTGTCCTCCCAAGAAAAAACACGGTCATGTCGGCAAGGCCCCAAAAACAACATATGTTAATGTGCAAATGACAAAGCAAGCAAAGGAGGGAGGTGTGACGCTAATATAGAGCCATTAAGTCAGCAGAGGGGAGGAGGTCGGGGTGGACGTTAACAAAATGTGAGACTTTGCCACGGGCGACCGCTGTTCGTTTCCCATTTCCTACCGACTGTCAAGGTATAGGTTTCTTTTAACCATGACCACGATCATTCCATAAATTTCAAGAAGTAGTCATCTCAACCCAAACCATGATCTTTCCCTAACCGAGTCGTGTTTCTGCCTAAACCTAATCAAACCAGCATTGTCGGATCATAAAACTTATTTATATCCTCCTGGGAGCCGGACAAAATGTCCACTGTGGAGGACACGGGTCAATGGGCTGGATCTCAGGAGGATATATTAAAAGTGATTTGTAACAGCTGTGGTAGACACAGACAAATTATGTGGAGCTCTGAAGACGCGTATTATGCACCCTTCTTAACAGTAGTTACAAGAAATGTATTTTTTTGTTCAAATTTCGAGAACTTGTTGGCTTTTACTGCCAATAAAGTAGCCAGTTTTGCTGTGCCAGCCTTCATGGAAGAAACAAATAAAATAAAATAAAATAAAAAACCCTGTGACTGAGTCTCTGAGCTGTTACATAAACAATGTTCTTATTTAAGGAATTAACATGTCAAGCAAACACACCTCATAATCATCGTACTGTAAATGACAGGCCCCACAAAGCCTCACAGCCCACGTTGACACGTCTTTCAGAGCAATTAAATGCTCCACTTCCTCCGGGTCTTGATTTACCTTATCTACCCGCCTATGCGCTCATCACCAGTTTACAGAAGGCCTCTGCCTCAGCATTACAAGCACAGTCATTTATTTGTCATGCGCTGCCAGAATAAATGTAACAAATGCCATGGAAGGCTTTCTATATATTACAAACGGGGACATCTGGTCTATCTATGGAGCGCGATCATGGAGCTTTATGCTAGCTGCAGGAATAGAAGTGACACCTGCTTACCTGGAGAAGTCTAAATCAGCACTTGTCTCAAAGACAGAAGCAGGAGGAGAGGCGTTGGACAATGGCATGCATGGGAATGAGGCTTCAGCACAATGGGCTCAGTTCAAATTCAATCAGCCCACACAAAGAGGGCCCTGCCATTACAGTGCATGAATGGACTGATGAATTGAGTGGTGTTGTTTATTTCACTATGAAGTCTCCATCACACTATTGGCACTGTCAACTCGACCACAAAAAACTGCTGTTAGTGCACTAGTCAGACAAAGAGTGGGAGTTGCAGTGAGTTCAACGAGACCAGATGTCAGACAGGAGTGCGCTCGGGACTGTGTCGGCTCGGTGTTCTTCCCTGCTACCTGTTACCAACCCCCGGCCCTTTCCATTTCTCTCTTTGTCTGCTTTCAGTACAAAGATAAACAGCATTATTCACAATAATGTCCCACAGGCCCAATATTACATAATGAAGATTGATGCTACAGAGCAGAGCTGAGCATCATCCTACAGCAAGCCTACAGCACAGCAGTCAACTGCGTCTTGGCTGTTGACTTCTGGGTGCTCCAATAATGGGTGAACAGGCCATGAAGCTAATCAAGACAAAAGGATTGTGATCTTTATAAATGACACTTCCATAAAGCTATGTGTCCCCAAAGGCTATTATTTGTTTATTTGCTTAATTAGAGCACAATTATAGTGAATTCTCATGCAGCAAGGCCGTCTGCTGAACGTTTCTATAGCATGCTGAGAAATAACGCAGTAGCTTAATGTAGAGTGGGAATTACGCCGTTTAAATGAATCCCTCGCATCTAGCTCTGTCGTTAATGCCGCCATACACTGCTTCTCCTATGTTGTGTTTTGCCTTGTGAAATATACAGCAACTGGCTTTTATGTGCATGCTCATGTGCACTGCAATCAGGAGGAAGCAAATTAATGGACTGAACACTGGAGTTGGTCTGACAGTGAAAACATGACCCCATTTGTAAGCAACACTGTAGCACCATGAAGCAGTACAGTTAGAGTTTTTACATGTTTTTATTTTTTATTTAGTGGCATCTCAGTGCTGTCTGATGAAATACCAGACTGTTATAATACAATACTGTTTTCAAATATGGCCCGGGCAATAATGACATATTATCATATAACGACTCCTGGTGGAATTGTACTGTGACAATATGGTCAAATTGTGTTTCGAGGGAGACGGGTAGATTGGCAGGGCTGATATATCAGCCAAGATTAGCTTATTGCAGATACATTGTATCAGCGTGAGCTGATAAATAAAAAATTGCAATGAATGCCAACAAATGACAGAAAGTCATTATTACTATTATTTCAGCAAAACCTCAATTGTGTTTAGTTTTAGTTTCTCCAATGTGAGATTTAGATTTACCCCTCTCTTTTTTTATATAAATGTAAATTTGATATTTTGGACAGTTGGTCAGACAAAAGACCTCTGAAGGTGTCACCTTAGAATATTCAGCAGATGAATTGATGATGAAATAGTCATTAGTTGCAGCCTGGACTTTTGTTATAGCTGGAATTGTGAATATACTTAATTGTGCAAAAGCTTTATCATATAGTGATGTATATGTTGAAGTTCTTTTTTAAAAAATATCTTTTTACTCATTTCAGCTCTACCCCAGAGCCCTATTTGAAATTATGGTTAATTAACTCCAGTTTTACTGTGTATACCAAATGACCGCAAGGATGGCTTTGAAGAGGGCTATTCTCAGTTGAAAGGCAGCAGAACTTTTTGTCTGTTTGTGTGAGTAACAGCTTGGGTTCAACAATCAGTCCCTGAGGCAGCAGTGAAACGAGCTCAGAGCAGTTCACTGGTTAACACTTTCTACAGCTGGGAGAGGACCACTGCAGCTGTCCCTCTATCATACAGCCCCCATTCTTCCATTGTTCTCTCCAGCCAGCAGCCCCCACATAGTACCAGGACTGGCTGAGATGACATGCAGCCAGTCTGGAGGGAAAGCGCCGTGGAGAGTCACAAATAATAAAAACAAACAAGATATTTAAGCAGAGGTCACATCTGGGGAGCTAAATGTTACTCTGCTTTGATGAAAAACCAGCAGGGATCTATTCGGGGTAACTCAGTAGCTGATGAAAACTAGGAAGAGATGTTACACTAAAGGCAGAATCATATCAAATATTTATAGTTTATGGTAAAAAGCTTATGAATGAGAGCCTGTTTTTGTTGAGTCCTATATCTTGGCCCCAGAAGATGTTTGATCCTGATTTGCTAGTGCATGTTAAAATCGTACTTACTCAGCTGTTTAGTAAAGCACCTTTTAGGAGACAGCGACTGAAAGTATGCCTTTATTAAATGCCTTTCAAAGTGAAAGACGAACAAAAACGGCGCCCGCTTGAGGCAGTGTGAGAACCTAACGTGGAAAAACCAGATGCTGAAACGAATTGAATTTGTCGCTAACTGATCAAATTTGGATTCTAAATGTTTTTGACATGTGACGTAGTCGACAAGCACGAGAGACAAACTACATTGAAACTGCATTCATTTCCATACTTGAATGAATATTGAATATTGTGCTGTTAACTGGAAGACAATGCATTTATCTGCATGGTAAAGCCCAGTAATAGCAGCCTTTCATATTTTCATATAAGAATTTTTTTCCCCTGAGATAATGATGCTGACCGCCAGCACCTGCCCACATTCGAGTAAATAATCTGTATCCTGCACCTGCAACATTGTGTTGTAGCCCTCAAAGTCCCAAAGTGAATAGGGGACACATGACAGGAAGTAGACTGTTATTTCCATGAACGGGTACAGAAATAGATTGATCTGGTTGTACATTATCACTTTCTTATTAGATAGTTGAGCACGTAGTGACCTAAAGTGGAGTGTTTTGGTCCTGTGGAGCAGTATTTCTCAAATCCCAGGCAGTGGGCCAGTACCAGGACACATAATATTTGCTATCAGACATTATTTAGCAAAAAAGCTGATTAATAATTAGATAATTATGCAGAGTATTGATGGGCTATTTGCGCAGGTATTACCTTGAAGTTGGCAAGGACTGTCCATCTTTTCTCATCACTCCCTAACGGAATACGATGTTGAACTAAAGTAGGTCATAAGGACGTGATGTGTCATCATTTTATGTTGACACCTCCCCTTCCTCACTTAGTCTACACAAGGCAGACACCTCCAGCTGTATTGAATGCCATGATGTTTGGATGCATTCCAGGCTGCAGTATCGTTTAATTGTAACTTCTGTAACACAACTTACAAGTTT
The DNA here is from genome assembly GCA_036024295.1 of Nannoperca obscura. NCBI lineage: Eukaryota > Metazoa > Chordata > Actinopteri > Centrarchiformes > Percichthyidae > Nannoperca > Nannoperca obscura. The sequence continues at coordinate 8,907 of JAVQJL010092264.1, forward strand.
AATTCCTCTCAGTTGGCCAGTCAAGCAGTCACAACATAGTACGATGTACAGAAATTACACCAGCGTTCCTTCGTTAATGCTTCCCTGACGATGACTCATTAATTCGCTGCAGCTTTGGAAACAATTAAAATGGAATGAGTGAGAGTGATACTCAGAGTTGCCCTCCCCCGTGATTCAGAGGATTTGACCATGTGTAAAAATGTTCACGAGCTTGTTTCTGTCAGAATAGGATCCAATCCGACATTTGTTATCAAATCTGTGTTCAGGAAGACGTGATGGCCATAGTAAAACTAGTATGGCAGAAAATTAAACAAACAAGGTGGCCTTGGCTGGTTTGGCATACGAGCCGTAAAAACAGATGAGATGCTGATTTAAAACAAGTTTTATAACGTCACTTGCATGAAATACTTTTGTAGCCTCTATTGGACACAGTAGGTACAACTTCAACAACAGCTTGGGCAACATACGGGTCATTGGATGCTCTAATTAGAATAATACACAGCAGATGTCACTCGTGTTGCACAGGCCTCTACCCATATAGGAAAAATCTACACAGTCTAGTGGCTAAACTGTTTGTGTCGTTTGGTGTTTGCAGATGTACATCCAAACCACCACGCTGACCATCTCTGTGAGCCTGAGCGCCTCTGTGTCCCTTGGGTTGCTCTACATGCCGAAGGTCTACGTTGTTCTCTTCCACCCCGAGCAGAATGTGCCCAAGCGCACACGCAGCCTCAAGGCTGTGGTTACCGCCGCCACCATGTCCAACAAGTTCAACCCCAAGGCTGGACTCAGACCCAACGGAGAAGCCAAGACCGAGCTGTGCGAAAGCCTCGAAACACAAAGTAAGTCTGAAAATGCTAACGAGGAAGCTTTTGACTAAGAACCCAAAGTTAGTTTTTTTCCCCCTCGGGCATGTTTTGTCCTTCAGTGTCTGTAAATCAAACAAATTGATGCAGAGATAGGAAGCAGAGTAAAAAATAATTACTTATCAACAGATGTGTAGCACGTTATTTAACACTTCATTGAATCCAGTAAATGTGCCACTGTTGTTCATTTGCAAAGGGGTATTGTTTGGTGTATTGTTTGCGAGTCAGAAGGAACCATTACAGGATTCTAAATTATGGCGGTGGAGTCCTGAAAAAATGCATCACACATCCTGCAGTTCAACAATGCAACTACAGTTCTTCTTTAGTAAAACCTTAAAATATGACAAATGGGAAACACTGATATTTGTCTCCATTGTCATTTTCATGTCCACAAATCTGATTTGCATCATTATTTAATTGAATTTAATGGCTTTTTTGCAAAAAATGGTACCTTCCCTCTTTGAATATTGCTCTTTCAACTAGCACTGAAACAATTAGTTGATTAATTGACCAGTTAATCGACAGAAAACTAACAATTCTGATTATCGAATATTTGTTTAAGTCACGGGTGTCAGACTTGAATAACTAGGTTATTCTCTTCTGCTCGACCTTTCTTTTATGTTTAAAAAGAGACATTTTGGTGTCACCACAAAATAACCAGGTAAACAAGAATGTTGCGGGACCATAGCTAAAGTGTTTATGTTGATAAGCTGTGCAGTCAAATAACCTAATGATAACTTTCAATAGTTTTGTTTATAAAATGTCAAAAGACACTGAAAAATGCCTTTTGTAACTTCCCAGAGCTTTTAGGTGACTCACTCAAAGAGCTTGTTTCTATTTGACCAACAATGAAACTTAACCATTAACAGTTAACTATCGTATATGACAAAGAAAACACATCCTCACATTGAAGCAGCTTAAATCAGCTGCAAGTGTGAAATAATAAATCAATTATCAAAATAGTGGCCCTTTAATTTTGTGTTGCTCGACTAATCAATTAATCGACAAACTGTTTCAGCTATAGTTTAATGTAAAAATGCCCCCAATGCTAGAAAATTAGAAGATTATTCAAAAGAAAAAATTCCAAATGTGAAAAAAGACATTTTTCTTTTATCATTATAATGTATTATCTTAATATCAGTGAATTACTTCAACTACTTAAAACCCTGGTGTGAGTCATTAAGCTGCTGGGTCCAGCTTCATTCCCTTTGTGCTGTTTCATATTTCATATTTCATACCTCACCAAGGGCTCTGGGAAAATGGGATTTTTATATATATATATATATAATTTAAAAATAAATGCGGATATTGACTTGTTATGAAATAAACAATGAATTGAAATGATAATCGAGTGATCAATAATGAAAAAACATTGGTCGTAGCCAGAGTTTAAACACGTTGTAAATAATCTGACTGTCATTTCTGTAGCAGGTGAATCCCTCCTCCTAATCTCAATACCAATAAAAGTGCTTGGCAGCTACTGTATCAATGGCACACCCTGGATTTATACAAGTGAAATAAATAATGACTTCAGCAAATTGAGTCAGCAGAAATTACTCATGTGACGTCCAGAACGCTCTTCCTCAGCTTGCCTCAGGCAGGAAAAGGTTTCAATCGGTCATGTCTGCCACCAAAGATACATTTCCTCCGTCCGGCCTTTATTAAACGGGAATCGAGCCTATTGTCACACATTTTAAAGTTGTGTTTACTCCTTACATTTCATAACAGCGGTACTGAGAAATGTTTTCCTTTATTTTATTTACTGTTAACACAGACAAACTGAAATCAATATGAACAGTGTGACAATGCACTGTAGTAACAATGGCACACTGTTGTTTTGAGGCCCACCAGAACAGCTACATGTAAACATATGCAAACATGCGCGTCCAACATTAAATTCGATCTTGTTTTACGTTTCTTTGGGGGGTTAATAGGGCCTTTTGTTACAATAAGTGGCGAGGGAAGGCAGAGACGCAGAATTGATAACCAGCAGCAATTTATCCTGATGGGGTTACCGTTTACAGGGTCTGTACAGTGCATGACTATTTGAATAAGCACCATTTGTCATTGTCATCGCCACTGTGGATATATGGCTTGATGAAATTGAAAAATTCCTGTCTGTGCCGGCTCCCACAACTGCCGAGATCTGGTGGTGATATGTCAGGATTTATCTGCTCCACCTCAGCGAATCAGCCAACACAGTCTGGGGAGACAACTGGAAAGTTGAGGCCTGATAGCTGAAGGAAAAGGAGGTGGGTGGGTGGGTGGGGGGGGGGGGGGGGGGGGTTTTGGTTTAAAGAAACCCCCAAAGGGTATTTGCAAAAAACGCATTTATTTATGGCAAAAAAAAAACCCTTGAGCCGTGGGAAAATTGGGGAAAT
>JAVQJL010092271.1:0-35472 GCA_036024295.1 Nannoperca obscura
TGTGTTTGTCTGCTATATGATATATTTAACTGAAATTGCTGATCCGAACAACCAATGATTTATGAAGGAAAATCTTGAAAATGATCAGGGGTGCCCAAACTTTTGCATGCCACTGTATATCTAAAATCGTCTCTTCAATGTATAACACACATATTCTTTCTTTTGCAAAACTTTTTGTCCAGCTGCTATTGTATTGCTGCTGGGCTACTTTCTGTTTACAAACCAAAGGCCTGGGGTTGAGAACAATAAGTCTGGATCCCTCAAGAGAGATATGCAACATAGCTCACTGCCTAAGCTTAATACAGGAGCACAAAAACAGGTCATTTATTGAGAGACAATAGGAGCAGTTCTCACAAATTATCAGGAAGAAGCCTCAAAATATGAGACAAAATAGGGTCTGCAAAACAACCAGCATAAAAATAGACGTGAGGGAAGTATGAGCATGGTGAAAGCACATCACACACAATGAAAAGCCGGTGAAGAAAAACATTTTCTAACAGAATTTTGAATAATGATGGTTCTAGACAGTAGGAGTTTGGTCAAAGTATGTTGAGTATTTAGTTCAAAAGCGACAAGAATTCTTGCTTTCTACAATCTTGGTGTTAGCAGTTACTTATTTGCACGTCCAGCAGTTATGGAGCAACATTGTCATTCATTTGGAGTTGTGTTTGTGTCCACCTAATGAATGTACCTCCAGTACTCACTCTCCCTTACTGCTGTTTCTGATCTCTACCAACTCCTGTTTTAAGGCTTATGCTGAAAACAGCCTGCTGAAGCCAAACATCGATGCAAAAGAGCAGTGAGAGGGAACCAAAATATTAAGTTTGTGGTCTGGACAACTCAACAATGAGCTGAGACTCAGATTCAGGTAATAATTCTTTGTAGATTCATCCCTGCGAGCAATCCTTTTTGAGTCATTTTATACGTTGTTAGTATAAAAATAATAATTATAGCCAGGTTAAGTTAAGGGAAAAATCATGGTTATGGCAAAAAAGAAAGATAATATTATGGTCAGCGGTAAGGCAACAAAAAAACTTAAACACTTACATTTTGAGAAAGAGTGTGGTTATGGTTAACAACAATGCAAAGGTCTATTGCAGATCTGTGACAGGACAGAAAATCTACTCTGGGGTATGAAAGGCCGCCGCACTGCTTGCCCATTTACCACCCCGACTTCTGCAACATTACTTTCCACCTCACTACATGGACAGCACACTACTTCCTGTGGTGGCACTGAACGATGGCATTTTGATGTAAATCGTGATGTGCGAAATCATCTAAAATTCCTACGAATACTGAGCAAAACATACAATGAATGAAAGAATATACTTACATACTGCACTGATAAATCTACATGTAAATCCATGTATGCACTCAACATTCAATATGCAAGAGCTATGGTATGCCAAACATGCCCTAAAATATGCTTTTACATGGCCGTCAGATTTATTCTCCAAAGCAATATGTGTTTGAGTTTACCTCAAAGGAAGACTTTCTTTGGACATTTGCACCAAACCTTAAAGCACTAATATGTTCTTTTGCAATAAAACAGATTTTTCCATTAATCATAATTGAGTGAATTATCAATATCTACAAACCAAAAGGCAACCAGCAAGAAATATTTCAGTCTTTACAGTCTTGGAACTTCAATAACATAACACAAAAACTAATTTTCGACCCCTGTAATATTAAAGATGAGATGATTCCTGGCCTCATTAGTTATTCATTGCCTCTAATGTCCGGACATCTGGTCAATGACCACCAGTGATCCTTGTATAACTGCAGCTGCCCGTATCACCCTGACCACCAAAAAAAATCCATTCAGGCTGAAGTCCAGGAGCCTGTGGGGTTTCTTCTCCAGCAGCTCTGCATCTTTTAGCTGATCAGCAGCTATTCAAGGTAGCCAGACCTCCTGCCTCCAGCTTATGTACTGGAAATCAGAGGAATCACACACCAGAAATCGCTTCAATCTGTATGATAATTTGAGACTCTCATCTGGCATTTGGTGTATCGGTTAAGTTCAGAAAGTGTGAGATTGGTTGGTGATTTAATCTACATGATGCAGTCAAAGTAATGTACATACTGTGCAGCAACCTTCTGTAAAAACCACTCCATCGAATAAATTATACTTTTAAAGAAATAAAAATGCAGTTTCTTTTTTTTTATGCACACAGGAAGCATACCATGGCACTCTATGTGAGACACCGGGGAGTTTTAGGGAGCCTTAAAGTTTGGTGGTATAATACATAGATCACATCTAAGTTGAGCAGTGATACCATTTCAAAGAATCCAAAGGAAAGACACAAAGCCAATTGTGCAAGAAACCAACCAGCAAGAAAAACTGCCCCGAGGATCCAAATACCAAAAATGCCTTGAAGCAAAAAAAGTATCAAAAGAAAAGTGAAAAAGATATGAGGGGTGTACATCCCAGTGCATTTGCACAACTCTCTCCAAATCCAGAGCACCTGAGAGCAGGAGGATTTTAGCCAACAAGAAAAGCCCATTTGGACTATCACAGTGTAGCTCTTTCCTCAGAAGAGCTTTCAAAATCTGCTCATGAACAGCTTGCATGTTGGCTGGGAATGAAACTTTTATTATCTTGATGCTTCCTTCACATTCCTCAGTCTGACCCCCCCCCCCCCCCACTGGGAGCCACAGGAAGGCAGGTTAATAGGGGTGCATGTTTTGACTGCCAAGTAAATCAGTGTTTCTGTGGGGTGAGAAATAAAAATACCTGTTACAAAAAATAAGATTTGAGGAATCTTTAAGAGCATCAATTGCAAAAGAAAATAATAGATCATACTGTATATACATATATAAAGTGGGAACACCGGAAATATGTTGAACCAGGAAGTTGATAGATAGATATTGGAACTGATACATTTCACAGCATGTCTTCATTTTTTTCTTAAATTAATCTTAACTCTTTTCTACTTGCCGTGACGGTGGATGGAGTCTGGTCATTTGCTCAGATAAAACTCTCAGGAATTTGCTAAACAAACTTCATTTTGAAAAGCTATTAGGTGGAAGATTATTTTCTTGTTATTCACATACTTCACTTTCTAAAAAAGTTTGGGTAACCTTGAGGTTTGTTTAAAACTTGCCTGACTGTTCGTGTTTCTTTCCCCATCTAACGTTTTTTAGCCATGACGCTGCGTCATTAGAGTTGGATGAGAAAATTAGTACCAATGTCTATATATGTCAAGTGGAGCTATAACCAACGTGCAATTAGCCTAGCTTAGCACTGATATTGGAAGCAGTGGAAAAAAGCTGACCAGGCTCTGTCCAAAGTTAAAATGTACACTATCAGTGCCTCTAAAGCTCAGTAACTAACGAACATGTTTTATCTTATTTATTTAGGTTCAAAAATAGAAATGTAAAAACCACAAGCTGTAGTTTTAATAGAAGTAAAGTGCTCTGACTATGTTTGGTGAACACTAGTTGTGCCTGGCTGTATTTTTTTTTTTTCTGTAGCTGTATTTCCCAAAAAGTCAGATGATCTATTTAACTTTGTGAGTACATTATTGAAATTGCATTGAAAGAGTTTTGCTTCTTAATATCAAATGCTAAGCAAAGCTTAAACTACGGTGACATGGTTAGAATGGGTGTTTAAATAAAACTAGCTGTTAAACTTCACTTCTTTAGGCGCACTGATATCAGCTCCCTTGGGATTTTGTTATGATCAACACCTACTGTACGTACTGTATGTACTGAATTGTCTTTTGTATTTTCAGCATTAAATCCCACACAGTGAATGTTTGGGTTGTATTCACGACTTTCATTATGTGCAGCTCTTGAAACCACTTTTAGTCCATGTGCAGCACTTGCTGTTATGAATGGCTGTGTTGCAACTTCCATCACTGTTGCTTTCAGCTTGAGTTCCCAAATACCCTCCTCTGCATTCCCTGTGCTTTATCATGTTCGGCCCGGCTGCAGATAGCATATCCAATGGTAATTAAGGTCAGACAATTAGATTCAGCCAACCGCGGTCCTGGTGACTTAATACATATAGACAATTATCTGAAATTAATATGATAGATGCCCCTGTCTTCTGCTGCTCTGCTCAGTCAGATCTTGGCAGAGCTTCAGGTTATTATTACCGAGCATGCATCCACTGTATTAGTTTGAATAATGATGCTCTCCATGCGGCTGTTGCCGTTTCATCACAGAGAATGTGATTAGTAGTTAGAGGTGCTATGTTCTCAGCTAAACACTCAGCACTCACCAGAGGGGCCAAGGTTGATGGCATCACTGCAGGACTTGGATGCCGCGGGTGCTATGTGCTCAGTAAAGAAAAGTCATAAATAAGCCTCAAACAGGTTGCAAACAGCTGTGAGCAAACTACCTTTGTGGCACAGTTGAAATGACATGAAGTAATAGAATTGGAGAAAATAAGATTCTTTTTTCCCACTGCACAGTTTTACATAAGGCATTTTTTTTTAGGTGAGGATTTTTCAGAACACTGTGTGGCTTCTTCAAGTAGCTGAAATCTAAGAGGAAATCACCTCCACAAGTGCAATTATACAGTCAGGTTGAGATTTTGTAGAGCAATTTGCACTACAGAGTTCACTGTTTTCTAGCAGCTTTAGTTTTTGACACCTGTTGTCGCACTTTGGTTTTACCATCTGGCACCCAATAACATGTGAAGAGCTGTTCCTTGAGGACAGCGACAAAGGTACGGAGGGACATACTGCTGCAGCTGGCTCTGCCTTATAATGAGCACTGTCAAGGATTTGCAGCACTGAACTTTTGCGCCCTGATCTGTGGCGGGTCATCGTCGAGTTCATATCAATAATTCATCACGCAGCTCAACTCCCTCCCCTGTTATGAAACAAATCTTGTTAGGAAGTCCTGCCAACACTGTCTCCATCTCAATACCCGACTTTATTTGTAACCCTGCTCAGACTGGAAAGGGGGTGGAGAGGGGTTTGGGAAAGATTAGCTGAGTTCATCTACATGAAGCATTTGTTTGGCAGCAGGGACAGGAAGGAAACTTGAATCTGGGGTGTGATCTGAAGAATGGAGTCCCTTACTTCTCCCAGGGCAGGAATAGATGAGTTCATGAAAAGCAGATAGAGTGTGGCCCTTGCTCTTTATTCTCACAGTATGGCTCCTATACAGCCTCCCTCTGGTTTATTGTGAAACAACCTGGAGGTGTCAGAGGCTCAGTGGAGACTCAGGGAGAAGAGGGCAGGGAAGTGGAACGTCGTGCTGGATGGGCTGCTCTGATAAGATCCAGGGAGACTTCTCTCCCTCCCCCTCTGCCTCCCCCTCAGCTGGCAGCAGGCAACAGTAACCTTTCTCGTCAATGACAGTTGCTAAAAGCAGCGGGGGGATTTGGAGGCATTATGTTTGACTTCTTTCAAATTAGCACTTTTTTTGTTGTTGTTGTTGTCTTCTCCTGGCTCTGTTTATCAAGGTGGCCGCAATCAGTCAATGCACCGTGAATAATTAAACGCCTGGGGATACTTAGCACATGATGAACATTCTGTTAACACTTAACATAATGGCCAGGTATTCATAAAACCTCAAAAACAAGTTAAGACACGAACAAATCAAATACACCACTTGACACATCAAACGTCCCAGGCCTTGATCACACTGCTCCAGTTTAAACGAGATCCATCCACCAGAGTAAAACAGGTCTAACAGTTCCCCCTATATTTGCGTGCTAATGAGGTCCCAGTGTGATTCTTTTTAATGAAACCATCCAGGAGGCCAATTGTCCATAACTAATTATCATATGCTAATTGGCACACCAAAGTGCAGAAAGAGGACTGATTTTGTTTCTCTGCACCTCTCATTTTTTATTTCTCTCTGTGCGTGCATTGTATCAAAAGTGCTTAATGAGTGTAATTATGGCTAAAAGACAGCGCAACTCAAATGTTTCTTTAATATGGTTACCACTGCACTGACTATAAACAGCAAGGATCTGGCTGCATGTGCTTGTGTAATTTGGAAATGTACAAAATGTTAGCATCCAGCTAATGATAACCTTGGGGGTGTACCTCAGGGAAAACAATAGCGTTCTTCAGTCAAAGTGAAGTGTGATTATTATTTTGATCACAGCGTCTCGCTCTGTGTGCGGTGGTCTTGATAAGCCAGGTGTAACCAATTCTTCTTGCAATATTGCACATTATCCTCATTTGCCACCCCCGGTGCTCCGAAGTATGAAATAAGGTGAAGAAGAAATCTCCGATAGATCCCACTGATCTGAGAACGAATGAACCCTGATGAAAAGCACCATATCGAATTATGCTCAAGTAAAAGAAAACATTGGGTGGCACCGGGCTTTGGACCATATTGGTTCAGTTCCGGTTCAGCGTGCCAGAAAATAGGACAGGGACCACACACAAATACAAATAACCTACTATTGCTTTAGAGATTGTGGCTGACCAGCTCTGCAAACTGAATATAGCAACAGGTTCTGGTTCAGTGCGCAACACAAAGGCGGCGGTCCTGCTGGAAACACGCGGGGAAAGCTGCTATCTAGTGAGAAATAAAACCTCAAGGTTGGCCTCATCGTGGCACTGGTGTGGAAATAATTAAACTGGGATTCACAATGTGTCAAATGGTCAAATGGTGGCTTGACAGGGTAACCAAACAGCACAGACCAATTGGCAGTATTGCATGACACCCACGTGTTCTTCCATACCATTCCCACTACTACAATCTGTCTGAGCATACAACGTCCGGATTCTATTTTGCTCATTTAGGTGGTCATTAGGCTTGTGACAATTAGCCATGGACGATAAAGCCGGGAGGTAGGACAGAGGTATCGTGCTGGATCCCCATTAGCTCATTTGCATAGGGTCATTAGACAGAGTGTGACAAGAGCCACACCAGTTGTTTGCTGCACAGCAATGCACATCGCACAAGGACTGGGGTTGACTCCAGTGGTTGATAGGCTTCCCACACTCAGCAATTGGGGATTTTTCAGTGTTAATGATTATGGTGCACAGCAATTCTTGCGAAAAGCCATTAGAACAGTCAGGCAATGCTCGCTGAATTCTTAGTCATCTCCAGTGAGCAATTCCGTGTAGTTACTGTAGACTATGATTGTTGAAAGGTTTCTTCCCAGATTGTTGAACAATGTGAGGTCATTGAATAATGTCTGAGATTGAACTAATGGCCATGTCTGATTTGAAGCTTTTATATTGAGAGGCAGGAAGGATTCTCTGTGTACCTTTATGAAGTGTGACAGCTCATTAAATTAGAGGAGTCAACATGCAGTAGATCACTGCTCAATTACATTACCAAAGACGTATGTGAATTACCTTACGCAGTAAAATGTATTAAGCTAAAAATAGAATGGGAGACTTGGAAGCGTCTTGGATATTTCGGAAAACTAATGACCCGTGCTGCCTCCAATGAGCATGCTCATTTAAACCCTGAGAAATATTGTCAGTCTGCTTGTTCCCCACAGCAACACAGGCTCGTATGAGCTTGATGGATGTTAACTTTTCACTCGCAATCTATCATGTCATGTCAATACATTCCAGGGAAGAAAATATGTTTATATGTTGAGAGTGCAATGTGTAATGGAGTTGTTCAATGAGGGGACAGTATTTTGTCTGTTGAGGAACGTGGTGGACCATAATGAGTTCGCCCTGTGTTCTGAACCTCAGGAAACCTGCTTCCAATGGTTCCCATTTCTTTTCTCCCAGTAGTACTGTACCCATGCCTCCACCCAGACCCACTGATGTGCAGCTGCGGCTTCTGAGAACATATTGACTGGCCAATCTCAGAAAAAGGTAGAATTTCCTGAAAACCGGAGGCTAAAATCATCCATCACCCTGGGCTGCTTCAAATGCAGACATCAAAAAGCTACCTTATGGATTGATCTTGCCGATCATATAATGGATTTCGCCAGTGCCAGACTGACAGTTGTAATGGGTTTTTATGCCGGCTGGCTATCGGAAGTCTGTCAGTTGCACCGGCTCTATATGGAACGCTCTATACATTTGCTGGAGGCTCCTTATACCTGCTCTTGGGGGACCATATACTAAATTGACTTCAGAAGCACTCAAGGAAACAAGCGAAAGAAACATCAACAACTCCTGTAGGCAGAAAAATACTACATCTTGACATATTTTTGTAATTTATATCTTGCAGAGATGCCACTAGATAGATTTTCTGCTCTGTCAAACATTTGCAGCCAATACTCTATGTTCTCCGAACTCTCCACAGAAAATGACCATATTTAATAATTTACTTCCAATTTGATACAGAATGTTCACTGAGTCAACAGCAGATAACTACAGGCTGTTTTGCATTATAATGAATTAGTTACATGTGAATCAAATTAAGCAAATGGAGCACATGACAGGATTATGTGAACGGCATCCTTGAGATGGAACAATTTCCTTTGCAACTCTGAACACTGATTTTCCAGTTAAGTGACCGGCTGGTGCATTTGTCCTGTTCATTGATAGTAACCCGTCATTTGAGACACTTAATCTAGCAGAGGACAGAGCACAGCTTTCAATTAACTCGTCAAATAAGCCAAGTGACACATCCATCATGTGCTAGGCTCTGGCACACACTGTTTCTCTTTAAAAAATTCAAACAGCAAATTATGTTTCAAACCACAATCCTGGAGCACACTTTGCATTTAGCTCAACAATAAAAGAAAGAAGAATGTTTTTTTGAGTATGTTTTTCCATGCAAGGGGTCGACACAATATCATGATCATGTTTTTTGTGCCTAATTCTTTCCTTTACGACTGTGGAACATAATGTCGTGCTGCTTTTCACTTTGAGGACTCTTTTTATATATCTTAAAATTCAAGAAACAGATCCCCAGTTCATTTTCACACCACAGTGGTAATTACACAAGATATTTTCCCTCTGTGACTAATTGCATCAATCATGTACATGATCATGCATCAATCACCTACCTGGAGGAGACTGCACGGTGGATTTCCTGTGCAGCAGATTACTGCACACAGAGACCCAGCAGAAAGCTCTGCTCAGTCCAGCTGGACTGCGAAGCTCGCTGGCAGGCTCGAACAAGGAGCATCGCCTCCTTCTGTAACAGCTCACATCCTCCTCTGTCAACCAATCCGGTTGACCTTGACTTGGCAGCAGAGGGATTCATCTCTCACCTTGAGATGGATCGCATCTCAGGAAATCTGCAGATGGCTGTGCCCTAACTACCCAGACGAAACCTGTCTTATCAACAGCGTCAAGGTGTCAAGGCCGTATTGTAGCACCGCTGCCAGCCACCAGTCATATTTGGTTGCTGGGGAGTGGGGGGTGGGGGGTCAATAAGGACTTGGCCTGAGGAATAAATAAGAGATGAGCTAAATAAATAAGTGGAAGTTCTGGGATTTTAATATTGCCAGGAGTCAGTGGTAAATGCTGGCTTACTGACATACAGCTCAGCAGAGCCACAATTAGATCCACTCATCTGCTTTGCTTCGGCTCAGTGTGGGCACAGAGCAATCAGGAGCACCTGCTGTGACAAACTGGGAGGCTAACAAAGTTTCACCTAATGCCTCAGACTTTATTTGAAAAACTGCTAGAGTCAACTACCTGCTGGAGGATGAATCCAAGTTGTCTTATGTTGATATGAGATGGCTACTGCTGCAAGACAGCCTTCTACACACTCACAGCAAATCAAACTCCATCTAGATTCTTTTAATCAGCGCATATATTTTTAACACTGTGCCAAAAAATTACCAGACCATTGAATTGCCGATAGTGGTGTGACAGGAATCTTTTCCATAAAGAACTAAAAGGTACGTTTTTATCTAAGTAACTTTCTTGGCATGCTGCCTGGCATTAGCATCTGGGATTTGAACTAAATTAGAACATGTAATTCCACAGTCCCGTATGACTGAGCGCAAATCAGCTTAAAAGTTATGTTACATGTCAACACATATATGGATGAATGGCTAAATAGGACAGATTAAAACAACACACACAGGGCACAGTGTCAAACTTTGAAAACCCCATTTCTAACCAAACAGTACTGGTACCACATTTGGAGTACTTGAGAAGTGTGCTATCTACTACTGACAAGGTGTGGGGTTTTAGCTTATGTTGTCAAACCTTTCTGCCAGGCACAATGATAGCTGAAGTAACAGGGATTCACTTTTCACAAATGATGTGCAGGTACTAACTACAGTTAATCTGTAATAAGGATGATACACCTACCAACATTTCTGTTTGAAGCAGGTGATAGACGTTTTGAATATCCACTTTTGTGCAGCTGTTCAATACCTTTCAGGGAGTATTTGGTTACGTATAACTATAAACGTATATAACTATAAACACTAGTAAATATATATATATATATATGTGTTTGTTTTCCAAATCTGTGTCAAGTGTGGATATCTGGATGTTGATCTTTGAAAAATGGATATCTATTTTTTTTCTTTAAGCAGGAAAGAATAGATTCACCATTTATCAAGGACAGACCTCTCCTTGACACCTTTGAGAAAGAACAGTTGGTGTACAAGTCCTCAAATCTACAGCAGATGTTTTTGTACATTTTGGCTGTAAGCAACACAAGTTCAAAGACAAACTTGACACAAGCTAAAGATGTCTGCAAGCCGTTAGGTGTTGAAATACTGCAGTAACACTGCAAACACCTAAAATCATTTTACAAGCCACCGATCAGATATACTACAGTCATAACCAGAGCAGCATAAGAAAGCATTTACATGTTAGCTGCCATGTAGTTTGCATATGCTCAGAAAATTCAATGCAATTTTTCTCTGTATAGAATAGTTTTAACCACTTTAATGTTCACTGCAGTGAATAAGTGTATTAAGGTAAATGGTGACTACTTTGAGATTATTTTGTCAAACTACAAGATAATAAATACCCATATTCCAGCAGGCAACTGCCCCACGGCCTGACATCTCTACAGCCCCTGTGTGGCACTTGGTTTGTGTGATTACTTGTAATAGTGTTTGGGAATATGGGAACATGCACTACAAAAAACAAATTATCAAATGACACAATAAGGGCCTTAATGTAGATCCTGCTTTATCACGTGATCACGAAGCCCACTCCTGAAGAGGGGCCCTGCGAAAATCTAGTTTTAAGACCTTTCTTATTTTTGCTGCTACTACGATTATGTGCTACATAATCTTAAATGAATTTGTTTGTAATCAGACTAGCACTTAAAAAACCTGGGGCTGTGTAATATTCCAGTTTAAGAATATGGTACACAGTGCAGAGTAAGGAGGGGGAATGCAGGGTTCCAGCAGTTAATATTTGCCCCTGGCCCCCCAAGCAGGTTAATCAGGCCATGTATATATTCATGCACACTTGCATGTAATCAGATCAATTTAGGAAAAGGGCTTCCTATATACAACCAGGCGTATTGATGAATCAACCCAGTTACGTCATATTCATCATATCAGAGCTGGATGACCAGCTGGTGTCTGCATGACATATCGGCAAATACATCAACCACAACCAACCCCAACAGGCAGAGCTAGAGTTACAATTAAAAAACAGCACTCTATCTACATGTAGTCGGTGTCAGTATGAATACAACTGTTAGCATTGTAATGGGATGTGTGACTTCACATCCCACTGTATTCTCAAAATTAAATAGATTCCTGAAGAACAGCAGGCCGTATGCTGCCCTCAGAAGTGAAAACGATGAGGTCTGTAGACACAAACTTGCTTTGGCCCAAAACATGACTGAAGGATGAATCTTCAGTGGGCAGCACACGCTCTTGAAGCAGTGCCATTAGATTAATAATCTCCCAATGCAGGACCATGTGGAGCCTTTGACACCTCCTCTTCCTCATTATCCCCTAACTGATTTTCTCTGGTGGTGGTCCGCGGGGTCTGCATCCTTCTCGCTAAATTGGGAGACTTGGGATATCTGAGAGCAAATTCAGCTTTGAAGTTTCATTTACACAAGAGCCAAAGAGGAAGTGACATCCCAGTGGAGAATATTATGCTAATCTTAAAATGTTAATTAGGCCCAAAGGGTTAATTTCTTCGGCTTTATACTCTACACTTTAATCTGTCTCTCTGTCAAAATGCTTATATCGGGGAATGCTTAGAAATAATCAGTGTTACAAATTTCGAAACATTACTTTTCCTTCCTTTTAGCTAAATTTCCTTAATCCTCCTTCTTTGAAATGTAATTGGTACAATCCAACAGCCAAGAAGCTCTCTCATCACAAAACAAAATCACATAATGTATCACATCAATTCAAAACCATATTGCAGCACGTCCTCCTGTATAAAGCACAGTGGATTATTTGTGTTATAAATCACAAGATTAAGAAATGAGAAGGTTAAGTATTATCTCTACGCAAGAAAAAAAATCATAAAATCTGATATCTATTATGGAAACCAAAATAGATTTTGTCACCAGCAACTTAATTGCATGTCATTCATTTCATTCTCCACTGAGTTGCAGCAAACAATACCTAAATGGATCATAATTACTTCAATACCAAGGATGCTATTCTTATCTTGCAAGTGTTCACTGTATGCGGGGAAATAATGAAGGAAACTCTTCTTAACACAGTAAACAAGCATGTACCTGCAGAGTCAACGGGGACAGTGGTGCATGTGAAACGCTTGATTTGATATACAGCGTTGACTTGTGGGCAAATATGGCTCACAGCTCGTTGGAAGAAAACCAACGAGTGCCCCCAGACAAAACGTCTCGTCCCCTACAGGCTGACTCATTCACCTGCATGTTTACCACAACGCCAGTGTCTCCCTTTCTGCCATTTCATTAGTGTTAATTCCCCCTCTGGGATATGAGAGGAACGTCAAAGCACAGGGGCCCTGCTTTTCAGATGCGGAAAAGAATGAACAGCTCTCACTACTCACCCTGAGTGATGAACAATGTCCTGACATGGCAGGTAACGGTTATGTATCACCCTTCTTCCTATATGTGACACATTGAAATGATAGGCGTTAGGGCGGGGAGTGATGGATTTTGCAGTGCAGCAGGAGCTTACGTGCACAGGATGAATTGTAAAGCAGGAATTCATCTCAAGGTTGGTCTAAAAGTAAAACTAAAGGGGTGTGGAGCTTGACTGTTTCAAGGTTATGTTCACATTAATTCATTTCCCAAGGTCTTGTTATAAGCTGTGTTAAATGGCACCATCTACACAATTCTTAAAGGGCTAAATAATTATTAGTATTAGCAGGTTCTTTGAACTCCAGAGCTAAATTTAGATTATGTGCTGCTGTATCTTTACTGCAATTCAAAATTGTATCCCTCTTGTTTTTCATGGAAAAAGAGAGAAATATATACTTTTTAGAACCAAGAGAATGGTACAAACTTCAAGTCAGATATCACACACGCCAACATACAGCACTTTCACCCACGTCGGAAGCCAATAACACTTGATTCTGCTAATATCTTTTCATAGCCAAAGGACTCAAGGGGATATAAAGAAATACAAGGGAATTCAAGGGACAGATTTGAGCAGCAATAAAAGAGAAGGTCAACTGCGTTATAATGCCAAATTATTTCACACAGCCAATGAAAACAAAATTCCCAGTTTTATTGGATCGGAATGATTCACAGTGGCGCTCCAGCACACACAGCAAAACTGTTTATATATATATATATATATATATATATCAGTCAATTAAAGTGGCTGATATGGGAAAAAAAGGGAAGCCCGAATATAGAGACAGACTTCTAAATCCACACATGGAGTGTGCTTTCATCCATTAAAAATGATGACTGAGGGAACCAAATAGCCCCCTTCTTCATCACCGCTGCCTAACACTATATTATGGTCTCTTCCTGTCAGTTTTAAAAGAGGGGTGGAGTTTACACTCAGAAGGTAGCATCGCGTGGCTCAGAGTTCCAACCCTAATTGCCTAGTTGGAGTTGGAGCCTAATTGCTCAACTTGGCCACTTTTTGCAGACTTGTCCTCAGATCCAAGAAGAGCACCTATTTAGACCTCATCAGTGAGGAAATAATGTTAATTTCCAGACCTGCAGGCACATGGAATTTAACCCAACTGTATGCAAAGATGCTGCATTATTACCGCCAACCCCAGCCTTAGGGATTGGACCTCAGCCTTTGTGCTTTTTGAAGCATAGATCCCTATCCCCCTAATTGATTTTCCCTGATTCTTTAGATGCAGAGCCAGGAACAGTGTGCCACGGAAAGGCCGCCGATTGAGATAATTAGGAGTCACTGTTCCTGGATTAGTGATAAAAGCTAAGGAACCATTTAGGCAAAATGAACAAGCCAATTCACAGAGTACAATCCATTAAGTAATGCAACATAGTGTATTTGCTCATGTAGTGTTTATCTTAACAATTAAACTTCTTCCATTGTCTTAAGAATTGGAATATCCCCAAACAGCTAAATCATAATAAGTTGTCTGCCCACTGTATAATGTCCTCCGTTAATTATATATTTATCAATTTCCAAAAAAAGAGATGATTTACTATGCCTACGACTGCTTTGTCATACTCCATTTAATTAAAGCTAGAGTCACACAATGCTACAATTTTTGTTCACATAGCACTTAATCACAGATTGGAGTTTTAGGTATCCAAATATTTCTGAGAGCTGCTCGGGAGGCAGAATTCATCTCTTTGTTTTAGTTAAACCTCAATGGGCGCAGTAATAGAAGCGCAGTATTTTTTTAAGAGCGCACCAGCAAGCTGGCAGAGTTGAATGGCAGTTCATTAGATGGGCTAAATATACTAATACAAATGGAACACGGCATTTATGAACTTAGAAGGTCGTCAGGTTACATATAGTAACCAGGACTACCTAAAAGTACATAGAGGGTTTTTATTCAGTCTGAAAATAATAAACTGAGGGTGTATAGAGAGCCAAAGTACTGACGTCGCCTCCTAGCTAGCCACTGATGTCACCTCCTAGCTAGCCGCTGATCAATGCAATTTTATTTTTATTTATGTTCAAACTGGACGACTCTGCAGTAGAAATATTCAACATCAACATGCAGTAATATACATGAAGTTCATACAGCATGGCAATGATCTATCCATAATATGGAGAGTTTTCCTCTTAGTAACAACAGCACTAGGCATAATAACAGCTGTGTTTTCCATTGGGCTTGCAGTTTTTTAACTCCCTTTGATTCCCACTTAGGCATAACTCAACCATTATGATTATTGCTACATCCAGACAGCTCTGCCTCACAGTCTGACAAATTCATTCGTTAGATAGCTCTCAAATGGTGGAAGGATGTCACTAACACTGACAGACATAACCCCAGGGGGTTTCATTCCCATTGGGGCACACATACTAAAAATGTATGTACTGGTATATTGTGGTGAATGGGGCAAAAGTCTGCACTTAATGGCTTATGTAAACTAATGACAATAATGGTGAACTAAATTTGCACTGCTGGAAGAATTTCAGCCTCATTTTTCTTCACTGTCAGGGTGCAGTCTGCAGAGAGCAGTGAGAGCTGTGAGCAACCACAGCCCACTTTACTCACCACAAACACCATTAGAAAAACATTGCTCTCATCATTCAGATCCCACCCCATGGCCAGAGTGATGACAGGCACTACACCAGAGTGACTAGTGCACAACCTGGGGGATTAAATCCAACTGGACAGCAACTGCACTGCTTCTTTGCATCTTTAACAAATCATATTAAAATGTTATTTAACAATAGTGGGTTAGACCAAACTTCAGAAATAGCTGTTTTAAAACATTTCACCAAGTTCTCCCTGGCTTGTGGACAACAAACGGCAGAGATGTAGAGAGCACAGTAATAAATCTATGTCATTTATCACAGTATCGAGGGAATATTTCAAATCATTTAAATCTAAGGTCAAGAGGTTCTGCTACATCTCCCCATCACTGCCTCTATCTTTCTCTCCGGTAAGAGAAAGGGGAGCATAATAAAGTGGCCAATGCACAGGAGGAATATTAGACTAATGAAAAGCTCTTTCCTGCCTTGGCTGCTGGCCCATCTTGAGTACTGCCTTGCATCTACCATCTCACAGCATGGAGCTGTGAGATGGAATTCCGTTGGCAAAACAATAAAGAAGCCCCCCATGATTGCGCGTCATGCACTTTACCTCCACAAAAACAGCAGTTGAAAACAATGATGACTCAAAGGAAAGTGCAGAGTGTAATATTATATGTGCATATAGAATAACTCAGTTGTAAGTAGCTAATTTCTAAGTGGCGCAGTGCATTATTCTGCTCGCCTGACAACGGACAGAAGTCTTTATATGCTGGCATGGTGTTCCAGCAGGATCTTGGCTTTCACAATAAGATAAAGGGCACTGGGCATGGGCAGCAGGTCCTGGAACATCATGACATTGTGGATGATGGGAAAGGTGGTAAGTAGTTGGCCTGCCTGTTTGGGAATATGAGCAAAAAGCAAACCCCTGCCGTTCATGAGCCAAAGCTGACAAAGTGCCCCTCGCTGTGGCCTGCAGCACATGGGGTGGAGCTGCACCCAGGCAGAGTAACACATGTATCAGTTAGCAGCTAGAGCTGGGTTAAGGTCGACTTACAGGGAGTGCCATTTGTTAATCCACACAAAAGTATCACTGTTTCCAAAGCACCAGGCCACACATAGGACTCCTAGAAATTGTTACAGAAAGTACAGTTACAAAAATAGGTTTTAAGAAGGGACATCTGACAACTGATATTAGCCAGATTTTGCAGGCAGGACCTAATGGACAACTCTTGGCTCGTATGTGGCCCTGTAGAACTGGTAAGAAACAAAGGATCATTTCATTTGGGCTATATGGGGCTTCTGAATGTTTGCTTTTACATAGAATTGCTTGGTTTCTCCCAATAAATTATGTTATACAGCCAAGGTCACAAATAGGCAGGCCATGGTCCGGATCCAGGCGCAGTCTTGTTCAGACTCAGACCTATAACGGATAAAGTATTGAGAATTATTACATTTTGACAGAGTGTTTCTATTTTAACCAGCACAGCTTTCATGGTTTGCCAAGCCAGGAAATGGGCACAGACCAAATGCATGCGTTGTAAATCATTAAAGATCACTGATCCCTCTTTTTGAACACATTTTCCCAAGAGCTAAGGAGCCCCAGGAATTAAACTCAGGAGCTAACTCCTTTTGTGCACTCCTGTTTGCTTCTCCGCCTTATCTGAAAAACTGGGAACAACAGGCTAATAGAACAAAAAGAACAACAGCTAAAAATGTTGCACATGACAAAACAACAATACAGAGACACAGCTCACAGCTGTTTACTATGTCTCCAAAATAACGTCCGCTCCTCCCAGTAACCAACCCCCAATGGTTTCTGGGCCTTCAGAAAGTACTACCTTCAGAGCAGGGACGCCAGGAACTAAAATGTTACTGAATTAATTATTTACTAGAGCCTGGTTCCAATGGTCAAAATGAAGATAAAGTTCCCAAGTTCCTAAAAAGGTTCCTGTGTTCCTGGAAAAGTGCAGTGGAGACATATAGCTGAGCTCTTGTGATAACAAAAATTATCTGACAATAAACTTATTATGATGATGAGAACATGTACCAAAACAATTTACAATCAATTAATCAAGTAAGTCAGTACATTTTTTCAAGCAAAAATGCTGAACATGCTGCAGTTCCAGCTTGTCTAATGTGAAGACTTGCTGCTTGTTTTCAGTGAAAGTGTAGTGAACATCTTTGGGAATTGTAATGGCCATTTTTATTATTTTCTAATATTTTATGACACACAGATTAAATGATAATAAAAATACTCGAAATAATAAATTATATCTGGGTGCACTTCACCTAATTCCCAATTGAAAGAATGACAGAGTAAATATGGAAGAAGCCATGCAAATTCAAAATGAACACTATGCTGGGAACTAAACAATGATATGTCTTTGAAAATCACAAAATCTCAAGAAAGGCAAAACTGTGGAAAGTACTAGTACAGGCATGCCCTCTGCATTTGTAGTATCTGAGTAGCTGTGAGATAAGCGACTGCACCCTATAATCTGACCATCTATGAAAAGGCATGTCGCACTGATGTACAATGCATCTGCCCAGTCTTCTAGCTGAGATGTGCAACTTCAGAAGCAAAAACCACCAGGCTTGCAGTCCTTACGTTAATAATAGTTCTTTGTCAAGGGAAAGCATTGGCATGGTAATGCATCATGTCTTACACAATGTATGCCATTCCAGATCTCAGTGGTGCAGCCTTGGCACTTCTGCTGTTTTAATAGGAAATATCTGCAGTCAATTAATAAATGTCGCACTGGCTCAGTCCCACAGGATGAGGGGCAGAGAAGCACGCCCTGATAATGGAGGGGTATCCATCATGTCTGCCAGTCAGGACACCCAGACTCCTGATGTGCATGAGCAAGGCATCAGTGGCTAATAAGGATGACACTGTGAACACCTGGGAGTGATCTGATGATGAATGTAGGAAACGCTTTGATTGCTTTGCCCATTATGATGCACAAACATTCAATACATTTTTCATCATTGTTCGTGCCTAAAATCTGAAAATGACTTTCAGTAGGATTACCATGAACTGTACTTGTTTACGATCTAACTTAACCTTAACCCCAAACCTACCCTTAACCTAAAGCCTTGCACCGTAGACCCCATTCTTTTAAACCTACTCTGATATTACAGAAAGCAAAGAAAGCAGAAAGCTTTAAGAGCTCTGACTGCACTTTTAGACTTTCACATTTTTAGACATCCACATCCATTTTGTACCGATTCTATTTCAGGAAGTGAATAGCAAGAGCAAACAGATGAGAAGTATCCATCCCACTGGCCGATTTGATAACAGGGAAAAGGGGTAATTTGCAGTAATAGTTTAAACAGCCATCCTCTACAGGCATACGTTTAGATATTTAAAACCAGAATTCAAAGTTATAAGCATAAAAATGCTTTCCCCCACATCTAAATCATCCAAGAACTCTCAAAGGACAACGATAAAGCGAGCTGTTTTTCTGACATGTCATGAATAAAAAAGGCCTGTGGGCTCTTAACGGCCTGTGGCCTACTGCGAAAACAGAAAGCTCAGCGCTCGTTTTCCCCCAGTGCTCCAGTAATAGGCCAGTGGAAATAAATGTAATCACTGCACTTTGTTCTCCCCAGTGATATCATTTCTTCTTATTACTTTTCACCCCCTCCGCCTCTCAGGCCACCATCAGAATCTCATTTGATCGTATTTACATTCGCTCTGGCTTCAAACCCCGGTGATGCTAAAAAGCAATTACTACTTCAAGTTGCCGTCTGTGAAAGAGAGCCACACAAGATGTCCTTGCCAAACTGCAAAGGATTTCTACCCGGTCTGCGGATGACATTTAAGTTCTTGTCTTCTTCTGTAAGCATGGTTCACTACATTTTGAAGCAAAGAACTGATTATGACCAACGTGGCCTTTAAAAGAGGCCTTTGACCAGGGACAATCCCAACAAAGTAACATTCATCAGAGTTTTATACCAGAGCCGCCCAAAGACAAGCAACAGAGGGATATGCCATTTATCAAATTAGCACATCTGAAATCTCGCTGACTGTCTGGACGAGAACCTTCATCCGCCTCATGAAAGTCAAAAGCATAAATTGTGATGAAAGTGCAGACATGCACCAGCCTGGATTCTAAATTAAAGGGCCACTCCACCGATTTTACACATCATGTTCAGTTTGCTAAGCATTTAGAGTACAGTCGTCTGATGTCTCTTGTGACTCTCGAAGGATATTCCTGAAGAAACTTAACCCTGATGATGTCATAGTGATGTCATCAGGGTTATTCTACACTGAACTTGGAAAGTACAAGTTTGGAATAAAGTTTGTATTATGGGATATTGCATGAGCTTGCATGAATATGCATAATTGGACCTTGTCACATCTATTGCCTTTTATTTCTTTCTTGTTTTCTTATTTCTTTACATTTTGGCAAATCTGTACCATGGAATGTCATTCCTGTCCAGTCCAGTTCTTGTTTTTACAGTAACCACTGACTACTTTTGATACTAAACAATAATGGTAAAGGTCTAAAGGTTCACTTACTAGCTCTGTCAAAGCTTTCAACTGAATCTTTATTAGTGAATGGAGCTGGGTCAAATGTATTATTATCTATATATAGTCTCTGGAAAAGTCTCCGGATCTGAGAGAAAGACACCATTGAGCTGCATGATGGGAAGGATCCAGTGTTTTTAGAGCTTGACCGATGCTAGGAACTAAAAGTGAGAACATGTCAGCGTTTGTTAATTGTTTTTGACCATTCTTTTTTTTTCTTTTGTGTGTCTCTCACAAGTTATGGAAGTGGGATACTAAATCACTCCTCCTTGAATCTCTGTACTGCAAAAGATGCTTGGTTTCAAAGGAGTGGAAAACATAACCAAAGGAAATCAAGCTTTAAAAAGATCTGTGACTTTGTGTCCTGTTGGTTTCTACAGTAACTGATTCATTTCATTTCATTAAGTTACATTTCAATTAACACAACCCTGCAGCAAATCATAAAAACATGATGATGTAATGCTTTGTAACAGCTACTGGATGATGCAACCGACGCTGCCATGAAGAATGCAACCATAAAATTGAAAAACCTTAATTTTATTTCCCTTAGTGCAATATCCATAACAATAAACGTAAACTCTTAAGCAACCCTATTCCCCATTGATCGTGTTGCTTTGCAAATGGAGATTCAATTACACTGTTCTTCCAAGTGAGCGAAGAACAAACGACATAGAACTATCAATAGTAGGCTGCTCAGGGGACAGATGCGGCAGAGGATAAGCGAGATAGCCGGACCTCCTTTGCTGTGAACTCTTTGTTAAATTACCCAAGGTTAGTGCAGCGTACTAAAGGCGACTAAAGCAATTCATTTTCCACCAGTTGGTCAATTGTCAGAGTCTACAGGCAAAAAAAACATTGTAATACAGTGCTGTTTTAGACCAGATGGCAGCAAACAAGAATCACATCTGAGCATGAGCAGTCACACTCAGGACAGTTTATGGAGGTTGCTGTTTGTTTTTTTAACATTAATGGATTGCGTGAACGAACATTTCTCGTCTATCTGTCGAGATGTGGAGGCAGTATACACATCCAAAGCCTCCTGAAGAGCAGCTATATGCACTTGTTACTGTACACGTTTGGAAAACTCCCATCTTTATCATCACTGGAAGAGCAATAAAAAAGGCTTTTCCAATTAACGCTGCTTTTACAGGCAGTACAGCAGTGTATTTTCTAGCACTTGATGTTTCTAAAGCAGAAGCAGCTCATGGGGATTATGATAAATGACACGGATTTAAGGTTTTATACTTTATTTTTTATGTAATCCATTTTGCCTCTTAATTCCCGTCTGGATATTTGTCTTATTATTTTTTACTTGTTCCTTTTTACTTCTCTTGAATAAGAGACACATGTTTCTCTATTCTGGTCCTCCCCTGTGGCAGATATAGGCAGAACTAAACATGGAATAGACCGGATGCCACCGAAATGCAACAAAATGTCTAGGAATGATTTTCCGACCCTTTTTGTCCTGCGATTACCATCCTGCTTTCCATAGAGCCCTGCGGGCTACCCATTACTCAAGGACTTATGGTAGTGATGGACTACTTCAATTTACTCCACACAGTCTGCATATACAGCATGAATCTATTGAGTACCTCATGGATGTTGAGCCTTTTCTAAAGAAAATCAGTAGTGACATTTTATGATGTGGTTTTATTTCCTGATATTTCTCCACCACCTATTCGGGTTCTTCTGAACTACTGAATAACCACATGGTGTACAAATCCTGTCTGAATAGAAATCTCACTGTTGGTTCAAACTAAATAGCTCTGTTTGTTTGATGGATTTGTCAGCTTCAATCAATGCCTTTGCATTAATTAGGCTTTATTCAAAATTCATATTGCTGCAAAACATCATTGTTGCAGTTGATAGATAAGTGCCACTGCCTATGAACCATGTTGAAATGTTCCTCTCCCAGACTCCTGCTCCATCTCCTCACTCACCCTATTGGCACAGTGTATCCTTACTAGCGGGTGACGTTAAAAGCTTTTTAGTGTTGGATGGTGATTTCTGCTACTTTGCAGGAGATCTTTGGCTTGCAGAGCGGATATGGATTTCCCATGCCCCGAACATAGAGGGGTTGGCAAATAGAAATGACTCTTATCTCAGTATGTGTCCCTCTGCTGAGAATATGACATTAAATTGCCATTCTCAAAGACCAAGAGAAGGTCTTGTTACTTATAGTAGGCAAGCAATTACTCTTACGTCAGTGGCTGGATATTTACCACAGGTCTCTAAGAGACAGATTTGACTGACTTGCTTTATATACATATCACATCACGTATTTTACTTCTGAATTTCAGATGAGAAATGTAGAATCTAATGAATGTGTTCTGAAAAAACAAAGATTATTAGGTGGTCTAATCAATTATCAACAATAATTGATGACATGTATGACATTTAGTCATTGTAAATGCAAAGATTAGCTTATTTTCTTTGTTTCATGTCATTGTTAACCCTTTAAATGCCTTTATTTTCAAACATGTAGCATTGCCACTACATGTCTACTCCAAAGTTGGCATGTGACACTATACACGTTCTGGGACAGCTTTTGTTGTGTTTTGTTCTGTATGTATCTACAGATTTTAAACACACAGTAAATATCAGTATATGAATTAAGAGGAGAGAGCGTTCCAGGGATGTTGAATGGACAATCTGGGCCTAATAATGTCCAATCAATGTATTGATAGAGTAAAACAAAATAAAAAAGCCATCTTTCACTATTGGGATTTCCCTTTGTTGGGGGATTTTTTCCTTAAATTTGCCAACCAAGCTTGTCATGGTGCATTGAGTGTTTTAAGCACAAGGTTTAATGTTGTCGTGAAGACAATGTGGTGAATCTGTGGTGAATCTGCACCATGGATAGTAATGCTGTATTAGCTACTAGCAGTTCCTGTTTGCACTGTAACCACAGATAAACAGACAAAAACACCTGAGTTTGTTTTGATACTGAAGAAAGCACCTTAACCCTTGTGCTACCCTGTGGAGAAGACACTGGGTCAAGACAATGGGCCACTGGGTCAATATGACCCGGCAAGGTAGCACAAGGGTTAACCATAATGATTACTGTCTGAGAAAATGATCTCATCTTGTGTCCACTTTCTAGATCTTTTGGAACAATGTTCAGGATTATTATGACCAAAATATTGTCAAGGATCTGTGTCTTCTTATATTGTTTCTACATGAACATATATATGGGATAGATATTGAACATACTAGTATGTGTACGATGTCTGTATGTTCCCATGTTAAATGGTTCAAAGAGTTAAGGATACATTTATCAAGTAAATATTCCAACTGGTTACTGTTTTCTGTTGCTTTTCTCTGCTTCATTCTATGGTAAATGTAATACATATGAGTTATAAAGGTTTTGAACTATTTCACCATAAATATTAAAGAGGTTATATTTACACTAAACACTTAACCATGTTTTTAGAGCTGTAAACTAAATGATATGACTGTACTGTGATGAAATACATCAGTGCTGGTGTTAATATTGACAAATCATGCAGATTTTTATACATTAGGTATTTGGTATTTCATGGGTTGGACATGACTCAACACGCCATCTACTGTTAACATCAGCTCTGATCCTGTGAGGCCAATGCTGACAGAGTCAACTGATTGAGACTTAACTATGTGGTGAAATTTGTATTAAAAAAACCCTCTAATCAGTGTCAGTCAGTCTCCCCTGTGTCCCCTGACCCACACACTACACAGTCACAAGACCACACTCCCTACAGTTGCTGTTGCAGATTTTAAATATACTGGCAGGGAGGGTAGAGGATAGAGTTACACTTTAAATGAGTAAATCAAGGGACTAATTTCAGGGAAATTACAGATTAATCAACAACCAAAATAGTTCCCTCGTTGCTCTAGTTATTACTGAAAACGTAACTTAAAATCTAGGCTAAATATTTGCATCTTAGTTAGAACTGGGGGGTATTCTGTTTGATGACAAGTCTCAATGACATTCTTTATTTATGGATGAAGTGATACATACAAACCTTCTAGATCTACATTCCTTTGCCACACATGCAGTGTAGGTCTGACTGTTCTCATACATACAGTGTGTGCCAAAGGTGACGGCCAGAGGGAATCTCTTTATAGAACACTTTAAAGGAGTAAGGGAAGCATGACTACAGCATGACCAAACACTGTTCACTGCTGATCACTCATTTAGAGAAAGTCTTCAGACAGCATTCATCTGGATGGCCTTTTATGTTACAAACTGTAGGACGAGACGCGCTGAATCATACAGACACCAGCGGCTGACATGAGACATGTTCCCAAACAAGCAGCAGCTTCAGGCCAGTGGTACAGTGCAGCGCACACCACATCGTTTCATAACTGCTATTAATTCAAACTAATGCAGCTTCAAAAAGACAGAAGACAGCAACAAAAGCATTATTTTCTAGGATGCTGTGTGGGCACAGGCCACAGCACATCAGCAAAGACGCAACATGGCCCACGATGCTGAGATGAATACATGTTGGTTTACATGGGAGGGCTGAGTAAGCCGCAGCGGTGCTGACCTTGAAGAACTCCGAGATTGTATCAAAAGCCAAAATTAGTTTCAAAAGAGAACATTTCGAGCATGAAAAGAAGGCAGTAGGAGGACGCCTCCGGCACATGAGGAACTGAAGAGTTACACAGCCACTACCCGCCAAGACAAAGCAGAGCCGAGTACAATGCAATATTCAGATTCTAAATGCTTTACCAGGTCACAAGCCAAGCTGTCAGGACCTCTTAAGTCAACAGAAAACCAGTAAAATAGCCCACTGTTTCCCCCATCAAACTCCAGACTCATTAAGACACGGAAAACAGGCTTCGTATGGTCCATCTCAAAGACTAATGCATTGGTCACAGATGAATAAAACCATTGTGTGAGCAGCCAGTGAAAGGTTGGGAGTGGGGAGGGGGGGGGGGTACACACATGCCAGGTGTTTCATCACCTTCCAGCTAAGAAATTCGGAGGACATAGCAGCAGCTGTCTGCTATCATCAAAACACGGCTACCTCATTTCCCTGTCCAGGAGTCTATCTTGAAATAAACCGAAACCCATCACTGCACGCTGTAAACTAATGCCTTGATGTCTCTGCCATGGCGACAGCCTTTAAATGTATTTTCATATTACCCCTCCGTTTCACAGTGGCCACAACTGTCAAGAGGCTGGTTCTGATCCTTTGTCAATCCAGCTTTCATACTTGCGGTGAGCAATGATGTTATATGAGAAACAGAGCTTGGTCAAAAAGGTGCCTTTGAGAAAAGATTAAAAATGCATAATTTTAAAGCATCAATATACCACTGTCTTATGTACTGTAATGTTTTTGTGTAGTGACCATAAAGCAATGAAACCATGGTGAGACGATTAGGTGGCCTTCATCTCACACCAGTGGCATTCTTTTTCAACATGAACACTACAATTCTACAAAATACAGTGGACAAATGTAGTGTAGTGATTTAAGGTCAAGTTCATTTCTGTGCTTATAATGAAGCAGGAGGAAACAGCTAGCCTTGCTCATTCAATCAACTCCAGTTTTTTACATATTGCATGAGTGAATTAATATGGATAGAAACAGACATTTCTTGACCAATAAAAGGTGGATGCCTTCGCACAGACTTTGTAACTGTGTCAAACGTAAGGCTAATTTGAGCTAATATATGGTCATTTTCAGTATAGAAATTAGGAAATATCTTCTGGGCAAACCTACAGCTAGTACCAGTAACAATGTTAACTAAGAAATGAGCTGTATGTTTAAGCACGGCTTAAGAGTGCAAAGGCCCTCCTCACACTAATAATGTTAGCGTGCATAATCATATTCTTCTGCAAATCATATTCATCTAAATCTAAATAAGATTTAGCAACAGTAAAAGTCTCCAAAGTACACTGGGGTCACAGACAATGTTTTTTTTCCACTTACTGATGTTTGCAACATAGACTTTATATAAAGATGGACGACATGTCTCCACTTCCTCCCGCTGTCATGTGGAGCCAAAGTCTGCGCAGTAGTGTCGAGGTCGCGCCCACACACCCTCCCGAACAACTCGCGAGCGCATTCACTTTTGTCAATCATGATGTCACACCCCTTTTTTATAGCATCAAATAACTAAAACCACTTGAACATTCATCTGTGTAATAAGAACTAGGTAAATTGACAGAAACCCTCTTTGGGAAATTATTATTTGACGTGTACTTAGATTTTTCAGTTTGGCCCGTGTCCCATCTGCTAACATGGAGGGGGCGGGGTTTATGACTTAAACTGCAGCCGTAGTTTTGGCAGTCGTCCAGCTTTATATACAGTCTACGGTTTGTACATGTGCACTGAGGTAGTGAGATTACAACATTTAGGCAAAAGGACCATTGCCATAGCAAGTGCTAACTTTAGATTTTCACATGTCCTCATTCAAAGCTGAGAGTGACTTGTTTGGTCTAACACTGTCCCTGTCCCCATCAGGAGACGTGCACAGAACAAAAACGATGTGAAGCTGCCATAATGCAAACTGACAAGTTAGAAGTGAAAGAAGTAAACCTTTCAGTTGAGGGACGTTACTTTTCTCAAGATTGTGACCAGGAGCCAAATCCAGGTCAGTCAGTCTATCAAACACAGCGCCTCTGAAACTGTGGCGCTACTCTGAGGCTTTACTGTGTGGGCTAATCCATGTCTGATAAACACATTATTGTTAGTAATGGTTTAGCTACGATTAGAATGAGCTAGTCAAATCAAGTATTTGCAGATCAGATGTGAGTTTCCAAAAGCTGCTTGATGCTAAGACATTGTGTTCACTCAAGTCCTACTTGCATGGTGCTTCACACATTTCTAATGTGTGTTTAAACTGCAGCTGATCATCTCTGAGAGATGTTTGAAGGTTGAATACTGAGTCAATTGTGATATTAGGGGCAGCTAATCTGACCTTTTCTTCACACTTTGACATGATTCTGTTGTCACTTTGGGATATCTTTGGTGCAACTGACAGAAGAGCTGTGGTCTGTGTTGAGGTCCAAATGTATTAGGGTTTAATATTACTATGTATTATTAGTTTTTAATTTTATGTGACATTCAAGTAATATTCAAGTTTTTACTACTTCCAAACTATTTACAAATGTGTTAATATCTGAGTTAATTACCTAAAGGTTCTGAATATGTCAAGTCACCTAAATACTGTTTCGTCTGTAGAAGGTTTGAAAGCATACAAAGAAGAATGTTTCCACCTAAAATAACATAAACCTTGGTTATTTATTGGTAGTCTGTTAGTGTTTCTGTAGAGACCGTGCTAACGCTTGTTTCAGATTGTTCTGGTCATCTCTGAGCAGCAACCTGCTGTTGAAGGGTGTGAGCCTGCAGCGCTGGAAAAAAATGCAAGTTCAGCAAGGCAGAACACCATGCAGACAAGGTGACACAAAGCTGGCCTGTTTTTTTTTTGTCAGACAGGTACATGCTGGTTAGTGTAGCTTGTTGTAGCTTATGCTGGCTCCTGTTAACTGTGTTCAGAGAGTCTGGTAGATCCATGTCTTGTTGAGTTGGGGATGAGGAACGAGTTGTGTTTACAGGCCAGAAGCAGCTCAGTGCTGCTCAGACGGCCTCATTTAACTAATTTACAATACGTATTAATTAAGTTTACATATGGTTGATAACAGATTATTGTATTTTCCAGCCAAAGCTGTTGTCTTAAAATATAACTACCACTTCCCTTTTGGGGATGGTCTGTCTGAAATAAAACAAATTGGCTACTTTTGGTTGTTAGACCGCTGCAATGAATTTGGACATAACGTTGGACACATACATAAGATGTATTACATCTCCGGACTGCCAGACTGCTTTGACATGATGGAGACGCATATTTTAAGGATCACAACAATGACTAAAAAGCTCAAATGCATATTGTATGTATATGTATGTGTTGTATAACATTGTATTGTTATTGTTCATATTTGTATCCATCCAGGCGGTGGTAAATGGTTAGCTCATTTGTAATTTTATTTTTTCACGTAATCATTTACAAATGATATGTTAAAAATCATTAAATGTAATTTATATGTAAGACATTACTATCACTTTCTTTTGTTAATGATTATTTCTTCATTAACTAATAGTTTATTGGTATATGAAAATATAATTAATAGTAATTTACAAATGTAAATACATGATCTGTCATTAAATCTTGGCTTATAAATAACTAAATGATCAATGACTTCTATCCCTTTTGTCTATTACTATTTTTTGTTAGTCATAGTTTTTAGTGTTAGTTAAGTTTGTAGTTAAGATTTTAGTTATAAAGTTGTATTACTTTATTTTCATATCAACATCTTGGTATGTCCTGATGTTTGCTTTGTTTTGTGATTCATTTGTGACTGAGCAGCTGTAGCTCCAATGTCACATTGGGATTAATAAAGTACTCATATTTTATTAATCTTATACCATGAGACAAAAATAAAACAGAAGACAGAGAAAATAAAAAAAAACTGGTTTAAAGAGTAGTCCATTTCTGAGTGTGTTTGTTGAGATGTCCTTAAATTGAGTTAATGCTTTACATACAGGGGCTTTAAAATAATGTTTTATAAGAAAACACATCTGATAAACCTTTGTTCACTAACCCAATATTAGGGGTTTTATTAAGAAATTGCAATACACCTAGAACTAATATCTATAAAGATGAAAGCCCTTTCCCTGGCTTTTCTGCAACACCTGTGTGTGTCAGCCACTCGACACAAACAGCCTGGTCCATTGACTAACACGTGCCCACCAGCGAGACAGAGAGGTCCTCCAGGCAGGACAGGACACAGCGAGCTGAGACTCACGCTCGGCAGTCCATTCATCACAACTTGTCCTTCAGCACTGTACTGTCCCGCTAGGCCTGCTGCTGCACCATGGATCAACAGAGGACATGTTTGAACAGCAAACCCAGGGCAATGAAAGTGGGTACAGCAACAGCAGAGAACCATCAGGGTTAGCATATCAAAGGCCATACATCAGGCGACCAAGAAAAATACCTATGATCTATGTATTGGAGAGGGTTTTCTACAGCTACTGGCCTTTCGGCTGAGGCAGCTCATGTTGCTGGGTTACTATCCAGGCTGCTTTCTTTGCTAAATTAAATCTCACCCTTCACTCTCTGTCTCTGTGCTCTCTGATTTACTGCACTCTATGCAGGCTTTAATGTAACAAGTCAATATCAGCACAGACCTGCAAATGCTCACATCAACCAGTTTGTGCCTTATTTGGTGAAGAAAAGCTGAATCAGAAATACAGATACTATACAACAACACTAAGAGTCTACTTCTGTAGCAGCTCTGTGAGTCAGTGGTGCTCTGAGCTAAAGGCTAACATGTCACAATGCTCACAATGACAATGTGAACATTGCAGGTACTATGTTTACCGTGTTCACCATATTAGTTTAGTGTGTTAGCATGCGTTTGCTAATTAGCTGTAAATCTAAACAGCTGAGGCTGATGGAAAGTCGTTTTGGACGCACATTTTGACCTGATGGTGGAGTTAAATGACAGATCACCACAGTTATTACAATGCATCCATGAAAGTATGTACCAAGTTTCATGGCAATCCAACCAACAGCTGTTGAGACATTTTGCTCAGAATCACAAATGTCACCCTCATGGTGGCGCAACAGAAACAGTTGGGACACCTGCGTAATTAGAATACTGAGGACTGAGAACCATGAACATCTGTACAAATTAATAGCAATTCATGTATTAGATGTTAAGATATTTTTGAGGATAAGTGTCAGCATGACATTTCATGGCAATCCATCCAATAGTTGGTAAGATATTTCAGTCTGGATCAATGTGTTGGGACGACTGACAGACCGACCACTACCATCCATATAGCCGGTAGGATGGCTAAAAAAACAAAAGGTGGTTGACACCATGCAATATACACAATAATGACTCTCCTATACCTTGGTTCCAATGGATGGACTGTGTGAGATTCACTCCAGTCATTCAAAAGGCCATTTACTTGAGATCAGCTGACATAGATTTCAGCCATGACCCATACATCAACAGGACATGTTTTTCGATAACAATATTGAATTCACTTGGACTTGATAAGAGATGAGGCCTCGCCTTTCACTTGATTCACACCCAGATGCTATCAAGTATAGCCAGCAATGTAGTATAAATAAAATTTACACAGGCATGTGTGTGGGTTTTCTAATTACTATGTGTGTCTGCGTGTATGCATGCAGGCGCAGTCACACACACATCCCCCAGTACGCCTTATGGCTGCTTGGAGGTTTGCTAAATAGGATGCTATCATAAAGAAGCCTTGTAAAAAGCTCATCTGGTGCACACCATCTGTAAACACAGATATGAAGAAGTTCACAGAGCCTGCGCAACCTGACACCTCTAAATTTGGAGTATATTACCGCACCAATGTAGTGCCAGCATTTGCTCTACAGCAAGGGCCAAATGAATGTGAAAAAACACACATTCGCGCTGATTTTTATAAAGGCTGTGTTCTCATGCTTGAGAGTAATTGCTCCACAGTACAAGTGTGATTAATTACAGTTTGTGGCAATAAATATGTTTATACAGAGCTCATGTAAGAGTCTTCAAAGATTACAAAAATGAATATGATATTCAATTAAAAGCTATTAAAGCACAGTTTTGTGTACCACTTTATCACAACTATGTGTGTGTTTAGGTGGCTGTTAAACAAGTTATCACCCATACAGAGTTAGAATAACTACTTTTTCTATTTGGCTGTTATTTCTATCCACAGTTTGCATCTATTATTTATGATGTATGAATATTCCATGGATTTTTACAATATACTATATTTTGCTTATGCTGTCTGGCTGTTGTTTTGACCCTTGCACTCCATATAACTGGATATATGTACACTTAAAAATGCAGGCTAAATTAAGATTGTGTCATTGCTGCTCTAAATCTATGTAAAAATATCAGCTAAATGCTTAAAATGAATAAATATAAATATCATACAAATGTCTATGAATCTAACGCACCGGACTAATGAACAGCAGTTTATCCTGCCGGAGTGTTTTCTTCTCATCATTATACAGTACAGTGAATCCTCCGCCTACAACATTTAAATCCCAAGTGTTTTTCACCCTCAGGGAGTTCTTCCGTGAGTGTTGAGAAAAGTAAGAAATGACAGAAAAAGAAGTGCCCACATGTATCACTCAGGGCTCATGCACAGATTGCAATATTTAAAAAGTAACCTACTCTGCTGAGGTCTAGACAGGACTGTGGAATAAAGACATGTGGCTCTAAAAGCACAACTGATTTAATCTCCTGACTGAGATGGATGACGGGCATCTACAGCTTTGTTACATGATTCAGCACTGTGACTGAGTGGGCCTTCTCACCCTGTCCTGATTGCCGTCCCCTCAGATTAAGTAGGATGGAAACTACAGCGTTCATCCAGGACAGATTGGGCCAGAGTGACTGAAACATTTTCGGTAACAGTCCGCAAAGCACGCTGATTCTTGGGAAGTGGTAAAGTTGATGGTGAAGGAGCAAAAGAGAGCATAGATACTAAAATATCAGTCAAATCGTTGTTTACTTGCACATTCCGCAGACGTTTGTGACCACCTGAAGTCCAATATTCACTCTTTTTTTTGCTCTGTTTTGGTTTTGAAATTTCAGGCTCTTTAGCTGTTAAATGCTCCACTATGTTCACTAGCTAGTTGCTAACGTTGTCTGACATCGGTTTGGTGCTGAGCAGGACAGTGTTCAGCAGGTTTACTACCTGCTGCTAGGTTGCTGAACGTGGTGAGACTAAACCAAAAGAGTAATGTTAAAGTTCATAAAACCAAAACAATCAGCTAAAAGATGCCAAAATTCTGGCTAGCGCTAAGTTTGGTTGATAACTGCTGTGATTTTGCCACTAACATCAACATTTTTCATATTACACATATCATTATCATTACCATAACCATACAGCCGTATGAATATGGTGGCTCAGGTACAGGGAGATGACATCCTGTACAAAAGCTTGCAACCAGGATATTAGACGCCCCTGCCTTTGCAGCGTAAACCCACAGATACAGATGACATACAGTAGCTGGAAAAAGTAGTATTCAGCCACATAGCGGACAGCAGCAGCCAATGAGCTGCAGGGCTGATTGCTGACTACATTAAGCCTCTTAGGCAGCACGCTGATGAATCCGCTCGTTGAAATGTGAAGGTAATAGTCTTGACATAGCAAAGACATAACTCACCAGCTGTACCTGCAAAGTCCCCAAATGACAGCAATCCCAAGTAGGAGCCAGTCCAATATGAAGGAGGACTTTGCTTTTATTACCATCATCATTACTGTATATCATTTCTGAATGTACAGCCATTTGGTTTCATTTAAATGTAAATCTGGGCACTGAACTGCGCACGTTGTCACCCACGGCAGCCTGACTATGATGATTCATTCTGGGATCGGCAGGGAAAATATCAGAGCCCCTTTACTTTGTCTGAGGAAAAATAACAGATTTGACCTTTGTATGTTTTCATGGAAGCCCTGTACACAGCTAAATAAAGAAAACCTTGAGATTTTTATTATTTTCTAGAAAACAAAAGTAGCCACAGTTTTGTGCAGCCTTTGCACTCTGCTCTCTCTCTCTCTCTCTCTCTCTCTCTCTCTCACACTCTCTCTCTCTCTCTTTCTCTCTTTTCTTTTCTTTTGCCCAACCTAAAGAACAAGAACAGAGACGTCCAATCTGCTGTGCAAGGTCACGGGTGAACTGAAGCCTGGGAAGAACTGACGAGTCCACATGTCAAATACGGTTGCAGCGACAGAAAACAGAGAGACACAGCATCACACGCCATGTGGCATTTTGTTACTTCAGCGAGACTTGACACACAGTTGTGCATCTGTGGAGCTAGAAGATGCTGTTGTTGTAAAATTTCATCAAATGAGGGGACCACCAGGGGCCCGGGTATGTGTGCAGTCCGACTCTTTCCGGCACGGCAAACGATAGTAGCTCATAACATATTCTTGTAATCATATCTAGCATTAGGAAAACTTACAGCAGGGCATGTTGAATTACTGGCAAATGAACAGGGTGACATCAACAATCCTCAATCAAACATGAGATAATCCCCTTCCTCATTATTTTTCTTAGTTTATACACACACACGTTGCAAGAATTAATCATCAAGTCCCCAATAAATACGCCTGCGTTCAAAATGAAATCAACAAGAGCCTCATCAGAAGCCAGGTTATAAGGGATATTACATATCACTGCACTCAGATAGCCTTTTTGCATATCTAAGTAGGGCTTCATTAGGAGATAAATACATGGTAATAAGCAATACCTGATCTGTAAGGAAGTCACTACTTCTGCCATCATCTACCATCATCCCTGCTCAGGGAGCTGGTAGAAATATATCTAATGGGTTTCATGACCAGTACTGTGCAACACGAATGAAAAGCCTTTTAAAGTTTCCCCCTGGGCCACGCCTCGCTCAATCACGGCCGTGTTACACAGGAGGAGCCCTCCTTCGTAACCCCTCGCGTGAGTCTCGCTCCCAGCCAACGAGGCCTGTGAACATCACCATTGATCCTTAAGAGCTTAAATCTCGCTCGAGTGTGAGGTAGCACTGTCAAGTCCCGCTGCGGCCGGACCACTGTGTTTGCTGCTGTTTGGTTCATAAAGTCAAAGTCGACCTTGTGGCGAAAGGTTCGTGTGACACGCGGACCTTTAACTTGTGATGTGCGGAGAAATAAAAGCACGGAAGGCGTTTGTGCTGTATGTAAGTGGCTGGAAACAAACTGTCACTTTGATTCCTGCAGACATGAGGGAAGCACTCAAGGTGCACTGAGTTATATTTTTATGAAGCTGCATCTAGTTTCATGGATTAATTGATTTGTCAATGGACAGAATCTATTTTGGTAATCGATTTAATAATTTCAGTCAATCTTTAAGCAAAAATACCAAACATTCTCTGATTCCAACTTCTGTCATGTGAGGGTTTTCTGCTTTCCTCTATGTGGAATATAGAAAATAACTGGCAGATCAATTGTTAATGAAAACAATTGTTTGTTGCAGCCCTATCGGTGTCTATGTTATGTTCAAAAGAGTCTCTTCAAGTTTGCCTAATATAAGCAAGTTTGGCGTGACTTCCTCTTTCTCCCGAAGGAAATGACAAATATAAACACTGAATAAAATTTTCATTCAAACTGTCTCCTTAACAGCAGTGACCAAACACTCCGTTGACAGTCCGTTTGACTCACAACTATTACATCCTTTGCTTTGAACTGTTTGGTTAAAATTCCTTTGGTATATAGTAGAGGGTTTCAGATCAAATAAAACATGCATATAGTCATTTACAGCCTGTAAGCACAACATTGTTTGAAGTGGTTTTCCTTGTGATCCAGAGGAGGTCACTCTAAACATTTTAATTAGCTCGACCCATTGAATGCCCTACTGACCTATCAGTAAAGTAAGCTAGTAATGTTTTTGCTATGAAAATGGAGGACACTAGCGAGCAGCTTGTAAAAATACCTTCACAGATAAGACAGCACGATTTATATGTATGATTTATAAGTTACACAGGTGTAATGTAATGTAAAGTTAATGAAATATCAAAATGAATGTTGCAAATTGTCATTTCAGATTTGATTGCACTTGATATTTGGAAAAAGTCACAGCCCTATTACAAACAGAGGCGTGGGCTTTGAAAGATGTGGTAATTTTTCAGACATGGAGACTAATGAAAGACACTCTCAAGCTGCATTCTGGGAATTGCAGGATCCAGTGTTTCATGAGCCTGACCCATTCTAGAGACTAAAAGTCAGGATATATCGGCCTCTGCTGCTTCCACTTTTACCATTGTTTTTTAAACTGTCTCTTGTGAGTTCCCCGACTTTATGGTGGTGCAGTAATAAATAGCTGGACTTGCCTTTAAACTTCTCAAGGCTCATAAAT
Source organism: Nannoperca obscura (assembly GCA_036024295.1). Classification (NCBI taxonomy): domain Eukaryota; kingdom Metazoa; phylum Chordata; class Actinopteri; order Centrarchiformes; family Percichthyidae; genus Nannoperca; species Nannoperca obscura. The sequence goes on from JAVQJL010092271.1 coordinate 34,845, forward strand.
ATACTGTATGCAACCTGTGATGATAGGGTTTGCAGAAAGACACTTTCATTTTAAGGGGTCATAAGCAAACAATGGCGGGAGCCACTGGTTGAAATGCATAGCTGCATTGTAATTGTTCATTTAAACAAGTGGCCTCTACAGTTTTGGCAGATTTTCACATTTGTTCAACAAGACAGGGAAGCTGTGTCCCTTTTATGTAACATAAACTCGAAACAATACCGTACTGTCATAACATACCTTTCAGTTTGATAGTTACATTTAAGCTGCATATATTAAACTCCAAAAAGCCTAGTGACTTTGGTGTTTAGCGCACTATTTCCTCACAATACAGAAACACAAACGTAATATAGACATCATCCAACAGATTCTACCATATAACCGAATAAGTTGAAAAAGCTGGAGTGTTCTTGTGCTCACTTTGCACACACGTCCAGTGACTGAAGTGGGCAATGGAGTCGTGATGCTGTGACCTCAATCTATTACTATGTGCAGTTCAGCTCCATGGGCTGCCATACAGTGACTTTAGATCATGTGGCTTTAAGGGGGGGGGGGGGGGGGGGGGGGTGTAATAAAAAAACAAATTAAAAAAAAAAAAATGTAAACACTAACCAAAAAACAAAATTAAAAG
>JAVQJL010092282.1:0-11464 GCA_036024295.1 Nannoperca obscura
GTTATTAAGTTAACCAGTCGTTTTTTATGTGTTTTATTGCTGGTTAAATCTCGTCAGTATAGCTGGCTAACATTAACATGATGGCGTCTTTCTAGACAGAGCATGCGCTGTTTGTCCACGAGGGGTGACCATTCCGCAATATTGTCTTTTGTCACAAATGCAGATGTGGAATAAACCCGCTGTTACCACCAACCTGACCAGCTACAGGAAATGTATTTAATAGAAGACACATCACAGGGGTCACACTAGACTAGCATATGTCAACATCCCAGAGCAGTTTGAGCTGTGGAGGAGAGACTGCTCAGGTACTGCTATATTAACACTTTGTGTTCAATTGTTCTAGCAGATCTACAATCACGTTTTATTGACCACTTAACAATCATTTATCATGATTAATGTATACGTCTTGAAGTTATTGTATGTCTGTTACTTACGGTAACGTTACTCCTTCATAAAGCCTGTCAGGCAGCTCATCTTGTGTCAAGTTGAAACTTTAGTATATCAGTTTCAGCAACTTTGATTTCAGTCAAAAGACAACTTTCTAATTAGTTTTCCTAGCTCACCACTCTCTACATCGACTTGTAATGTTTCCCACATTACTCTGTAGAAGACAATAAAATAGAACAAATGCGTACCAATGAGCATAATGTTAGTTTGCTGTTGAGAAGTCACTAATTAACTAATGATTTTGTTTTCCAGTTGGTTCACTATGAAGACCAATAAGTCATATAAGCTTGTGCTGCACAAGAAAGGTTTTGGTGGAAGTGGTAAGCAACAACGTGCAATTCTAGTAGGCTAGTTTCTCTTTTGCAAGATGTGATTTCTATGAGATTATTTTTCAAATACATTTTTCTTTTAAGCAGATGGTGAGTTGGTTGTCAACCCAAAAGTTTTCCTCAAGTCAGCCTACGGGATATAATTAAGATTGCACACCCAACAGATGAATACAGGTCAGCTTGCATAATGGAAGGATAACTGTGTTGGTGTTTTGACACGGATGTATTTCCATTTTTATATAGTCCCCTTTATGTCTTTAATATAGTTTGCATTTAATAAAGATACAGAACGTTACATGAGTCTATTTTCGTTTGTATTTTAATTTGTATATTTGTTTGTTTTTAGCATATGTAGATAATGCCATTTGTCTGGTAGCACATGCCTTTTTCAGAAATCTTCCTCATATTTATTACGTATTTTTAGTAACCCAATTTACAAATTGCACTCTCCACTACATTGTAAGTGAATAAAAATTCAAACACAAAAAGTGGTAGGTTTTTATGGATGATAAGAGGATTCCCCTGATTTAATAATGTTTTTTATTCAAATGACGTCTTAGATAATATAATTATCTATAAAATATTTACAAACCGAGAAAGATGATAATCATATTTGTCTTGACCTATCTTGGAACACACTTGTAATAATTTGTAGGTTTGAGAAACACTGCAAATAATAATAAAGTGTCTATGCATGTGAGTATTTATACTTCTGTGAATTAACATGTGCATATACTCCCAGTGTATTAATACTGTGTGAATAAATAAATGACAGTTAAGTAATAATCAGGTGACACTTGTGACTGTTAACCCAAACATGTTTAAGGGGACATAACGTGAAAAACCCACTTTTTTAGTCTTTTGGCACTTATATTTGGGTATCTGCGGCCATACCTACCCACAAACTGTGAAATAAGACCACCCAGTCATATTTTTGTGGTCTGCCTATATCAGAAAGCATGTGAACAAACGAGCCATTCTGAATTTTCTCGCTGCATTGCCCAGCAGATGGCAGCATTAAATAATGAAAGTGTCTCTTTAAGTGTTACCTATGATATGGGCTTTAACATGTTTAAACCCTAATACAATACATAATCTGGATCCATAAAATACATTTATTAGAAAATGGCAGTACAATAATACATTTGGTCAAAAAATCATTTTCAGTTGTTATTGGGATAAAATATTAATATTTTATGAGAAATTATTTGCATGAATCAATCATGCAGAGTAAAATGTTATAATTTTCTGATGTAAGAGGCATGGGGGTTATATCTGATACCAGATCCAGAGAAGGCCATGAGGACTGGTTACTCATCCTGGTTTGAGTCCTGTGCCTCTTTATTCCTGGAAGATCTTGGTCAGCTGTTGGTCCTGGTGCTGGTCCTGTTCTGCTCATCCTGACAGTACAGGTTCTCGCTTTGCCCTCAGAAAGTGGATACACAAACCAGTAAGACTTCTCACGCACTTCTGCAGAAGACTCATCGGAGGAGTCTTCTGTCTGTTTGTTTATTGAGGAGAGCTCAACTCCCAGGTGCATCCACAACTCCAGCTTGTCCCCCAGGACATGATACTCCAAATCAGGATGAGCAAACTCTTCCACCCACTCATCCTGTGTTTCTGGTTCTAATATTCCTGTCTCAGTTAGCCTATGAGCTGACACGAATCATGAAAAATGCCTCTTTTCTATTACCTGCCATGATTTAATGTAATGAGTTACATAATTTCATAGTAGCTTTAATAAAACAATGCCTTTCAATAAAGGCAGAATTAGTTTTTTCTCCGTCTTTAGTTTCATTCCATGCACACATTCAAGATGCTTCATTGTTTATCTCTTTCATTCTTTCTGGTGGGTTTCTTCAGTCCCTCGCTGCCAAAACTATACAACAGTAGACGTACAGAACAGCAGACTGCATTTCCTTAACATTGACTGGAAAATGCCAAAGTGCTAATTTAAAGGAAGTGTGTTGAGGAATGTTCGGCTCACTAGAAAACCTTTTAGTGCTCTTTTGCTTACTGTCAATTCCGTCCTCCGTATCTCCTTGCATAAGTGAACTGATGAGTAGCACTTGTGCTGTTCAAGCATATGATCCTGACATGGGCACAAATGACTGGCGTTCTAACCAAAGACAATGACAATGAATAGCCAAGTGGAAAACTGCAACATATCTTAGTCATAGCCATCTGCTCCCTCCATCATGTAAAAACAGAAAAAGCATGTTTCTAGTAGTTTTAACTTCATTGTCAACAATATTGATCTTAGGCAATGGAGCATTGTCATTGACCTGCAGCTACAGCCGTAGTGCAAGTCATTAACACTACCTCTGATCAATACAGGTCAATAAGACCATAACAGGTCAAGTGTAGAGCACTCCTTAGCAGCTATATTACACTCTTTATTGTAACTGACTTGCATCTTCTGTATTCTCCCTTCTAATGGATAAACAGTGGCAGATGTTTGTTCTGTTGTCTCTGAACTCAAACACTTTGTATTTTAAATGAAACAATGACTATGAGGTTAAAGTGGCAACTTGATTTGATGGTGTTTACAACTACATCAGATGAAATGAATAATTTCGGGGACCAAAAAGTTATAAGGCAATTCAAACAAACATTTAAATTATATTTATATATTTGGTTGCAAATTGTTTGCAATTGAAAACTATGACAGGCTGATGCTCTGGGACTTGGTGGAAAACACATGACCAGTTGGACTGAGGTAGATGTTTGGCTCATTGTCCTTGGATCACCTGCAGCATTTTATAGCACTGTTTAGCTATCTCAAATTGAAATGAAGACCACCTCAAGGCACTAACATTAGAAAAATGAATATCCATATATGAAATAAAACATTACCCTTCAGGGAATAAGTTATGTGTCTAGAGCTCTACACTATACACCTAATACAGATGTCAACACTCTTAAAGCTGAGAGGCGGCACTCTAACTTCAATCATTTCCTTTTATTTCTGGAGTACAGAACCAAAAGAATGTAAATTGTCACTCTTCTTCAGCTCACGGACTGAACCGTTTGCACAGTAGCTACATTGATAGTTTTATAGTTTTAAGTATATTATGCAACAAAGTGGTGCAGGTTGGGGCAATGTGATGTTCATTTCCTTCCACTTACTTGCCTCACAGCATTAAATTTTTCAGTGACATATTAACATTTTTACATTAAATTAAAGCTCTGGACTTGTTGGGGTGACATTGAGGAGCTGAATCATGGAAGGAAAAAACACATCAGCTTCTGAATCAATCAGCTTTGCTGTCTGAGATTTTCACCCACTGACAACATTTCTGAAATCTCCTGGTTCTCATCAAGAATGCTCATCATCCATATTGACTTTTCACAGATATATTCACACCGCATGTTTGATCGATCAAAACCCAAACATGTAGCCTTGATTTAATGAGCCAGCCAATACAGTACGATACGCAAAAATACTGTACACTTTTGGAATATTTATTCCTCTAGAGCAGTACATGATGCATCTTTCTTTTCTACGGCAGGTACAGATGCAGTGTGCCTGTATGAGGTGGAAAAGGTTTCCACTGTGCTGTGTTAAACCTTTTCTGTTGTTTGCCCTACTTGGCCCTATTGATAACACTTTAAGTCCCTCTGTTTAGCATTAGAGTATTAGCAATAAACAAACATTTAATAAATGGTTTATAAGACACTATAATGTGTTGGATGTAAGTGTTTATTAATGTATTAATCACAACCTATAACACCACCTCTGGACACCCGTAAGAAGAGGCTACTGTATACACAGATAATGAATGAATATGGTAAAATACAGTTATATCTCTTCATAGATCTTAGAATTGTACATTAACAAACACTTAAAACATTATCTGCTTACAACTACACTATAGTGTCTCATAAAGCATTAATCAAATGTTTGCATTTTGCTTTTAAATGCTAAATAGGGGAACTTGAAGTAAATGTTACCACCATGTTACTTCATATAGGAATACATCTGAAGATGCATAGCAAATAGGCTTTGTAGTTGAGGCTGGGTAAATAGCTTGGCAAAAGACTGCAGAAATCATAGCTTTTGTTTTTGAAGCCCACTTTTTGCAACTCTTTGTGCAAATCATTTTTACATTAAACTTCATTCACACATGATTTACTGGTATTTTTCTTTTTTTCATAATTTCAGACAATAACCCATTTCTGTAGGTCTATTGAACTGGTGATGCATATAATTGAATTAGTTTTGAACGTCACAGTGAGGTATTTCAACACAGGGATTTCATCATGTGTCTGTAGCTGGCACTCTTTCACAGAGCCAAGCTAATATAAAAAGTATTGTTTAGAATTATTTGAAGCTGCAAACACTGAGCAGAAGGTTTTGAGAGTATTATGATGAGGAATTTCCAAACGTATGCTTAGAAATCTTCATAGTCCTGAAAAAGATGCACACCACAGTGGCCTCATCCCACATTGTTCTCTGCCTAACAAGAACAATATTTATCCTTCTGGATAAGCATTAATCATATCGTGTCTTTCTTAGATGTAGCACATCTATACTTTACTCCTCCACAAGTTATTTTGGAGCATTAGTTGTACTGTGATATAATACATGTGGTGACATAAGCATTTAATTATTTTTATAATAAAATATAACCTAACACAGCCAATCATCAATTTTTCACTTTATTTTTATAAGATAGTCTATAATGCCATAGAACATGCACAAGCACATAAAAGTTGACTGTAATGCATTAATGCAGTTGACTGAATGTATGAGGATCTACCATGTGAAGTTCAGCATTGATTTTGCTGGTAAATCTGTCACAATGTCACAAGAGTGGCACAACAGAGCTCCTTTCCACAGCATATCAGTCTCTTCATTCGCTATGTGTTGTATTACCATTTTCAATTCAGCCAAAGTAAACTCGATAATCAAAGCAATTAAAAACACAATCAGTTGTGTTTCCAAGTGCTATGTGGAAACTTGGTCTGGCAGCTCTTTGGGATTCTGGACCTTCTCTCCTGATGACCCCTCAAGGTGAACTCTTGTATGGCTGTCCATTCCATGAATACTAAATATGGCTGAATTAAACATTTTCTCTCTTTTCACTACTATTTAATCAGTTGTCTTACTGAGCTGTCTGTCTGGAGTAATCCCTGAGGCTCACCATCACACTGACTGGCATCATAAAGACAACTGGCGCGCTGCTCTGGAAGTATTCAAGTCTTAGCAATCCCACTGGCCCTTCCCCTCTTTTTGTGTGCACTCTTTAACAGAAGTTATTTGTTATATGCTTTTAATGTGCTATGTCACCCCTCGACCATTTCTCAAGTATGATTTATCTTTACAAAGTACTTTAATCCAGATATATATTTATATTAGGGCTTATGAAATGCTTGTGTGTAATCAGATCAGAGCAGAATATTCTACTTCAAATTCAAACATTTTTGAGAGAGAATATCAGGCATACTGTATGTTTCTATAAGCATGCTGAAGATTGTTTTGGTGGATTTGGCAACACCGGTGCTAACTGGTGGTCATATCAAATATGCTTTTGTTTGTTTGAAATGAAACATGTAAAAGTATGTAAGACTATTGGGGTCAAAATGCTATGCAGCATCTTGTCTGCAAGAAATTCATTATTTGAGAAAGAGAAACTCAACTGTACAGCTACATTTCTACACAAACCACAGGTGCATTTCTCTATCATCAACAGTGGTCTCTGCTTAAAACCACTATCTTAGGATTAGGACATGTCACATTAGGACAAGTTTACGACAAAGAGTGTTTAGAAACATGACAACAATGTATGTTCTTCTAACCGCACATACAACAAAAGGTGGGCATTGTTGCTTCTGGTCAAAGGTGACAATGAGCTAGCAGCACATCACATTCCCCAAAAATGGTGGCTGGTGCAAGTGGCTAAGTGAATAGCCACTAGCATATCTCTTCCACATTCAACATATTTCCTGTGTGAACATACATCATTTCCTGTGTTTCCATTAGATGTGAACATTAGGTGGAAATGTCAGACCCCACCAGGATAAATGGAAACTAGCTTTAAAAAAGCTTATAGAACTTTAATAGATTGAATGGCTGGAAAAACACCACTGGGAAAAAGCATCAAAATTATATCTTTTGATAATTTCTAAGGATAAACCCTTTAATAAAAGTGCAGCACTGTCTTTTTCCCTCTAAAGAAAAATTCATCTCTGTTATCAAATTAATGCTAAGAGTTCCTATAGCTGTCATTTTATTGGAGGAACATCAGTCTCCGGCTCGCTAATATTCCAACTTTAATTAAGTCTCTGGTGAGTTCCTTGGAAGAATCTCAAGTCCTCAAATCCAAACAGATGGTACGCTATTTATTGCATACCTTATGCCACAGGTACTAGCTTTTCTTTCTCCCAAAAGACTATCCAAGACAAGGCTTCCCTTTATGTAATCTCATGGGCCTGCGCAATTCAATATTCATCCAAACAATACAGAAAAGTTTGTTTTAATTAGATCTAAAAATACAATACAGAATAAATCAAATGGCAGACAATCCCAGGGCAGGCTATTTAAAGATGCACCACAGAGAATGTGAGTCAGTGTGGATAAATGAGTTTAAAATACAGTGAGTAGCCTTGTTTCAGTCATCAATCCACGGGCCTGCATGTGGCCTGATTCGAACAGCAGAGCTGCTGCCTCACAAAGTGGAAGCCCTCATGCAGCAAACAAGGGAATTGTATCTGACTGTACACATTCATCTAGACTAATGGCATGGTGATGCATCCAGGGGGATACACAAGCTCATGTTCTTTGTTCCAGATCATTTGACTCCTTCTGACTTCTACTCTGCCCTGTCACAAGTGGAAGTGTGAGTGATCTGTTTAATCTCATCAAATATGATTAGGCAAAACACATCTCAAGATAATATCCTACAGCCCTCTGATTCAGCAGCGATACAGATGAGGCGTGAATGCTGCAGCTATAAGTCAAAAGGAGCTACAGAAGGCTCAGCTGTGCTTCAAAAATTAGCTTTACATGAAACTGTGCTGTTTGAACAGAATATATAAAAGTAAGAAAACATTTAGCTAATCTAGCTGTGGGTATTTTGACAAATCCATGATGCTTCAAGAGTGTACCTGCAATGCTTGTTGGCATCATCATGAGAATTTCAGCAATTACTCCTTTTCCAAGGTAGCACCGTGTTGTTGTAAACATGCCGTTATTATTCTTCCCAATTCTCTATTATAATGAGCTGTCAGTCAAAGACAAAACCATTTACATAAACAGTGCAACCCCAGGCTTCTAAGGACAATGATAACAGACTCCCAACAGAAAGTTTTGAAAATTAAAAGGAGGATATTGAACATTTCTGAATTTCATCTTCCATTGTCTACTCTTTGCACCTCATCTTTGGGTGCAGAACAATGATTACATCGTTACTCTTCCAAAATATTTGTTCAGCCTGGCAGGCAATATGAAAGATGACACAATATTAATTAAAAAAAAAGAAAAAACAGTTTGGGATTTTTCCATTTGGGAATGTTGTGATTATCATTATCTGCGTATACAGTATTGACTCAAGGTTTGGAAGAATCATTGGGTTACTTCACAGTGTCACTAATATCTATTAAATCTGTTATTAAAAACATGATCCGGACAGATCCGGACAAACATTTCTTCATCACTTCTGTTTAGCACACTGTATTTGCTTTGCAATCCCCCTCTATCTTTAAAATCCTTTTATCCTTTTACTGCCACAGTAAATCGCCCAGTGAATTACACAAGGCAATTTACATGCTTGGATAGTGAAAACAAGTGGAATTAATGTTATTTCTGCATAAAACGTTGTGCTGTTAATCCAAAAGAAGGACCACTATTTGTGTCAGGGTTGGCGGGCTTTTCCGGCACAGTCTTGCTATGGGTCCTCCAGTTGTCACTAATCTACAGCAGAACTGTGGGATGAAAAAGAAAAAAAAACAAAACTGTGTTGATAAGTCTGCTCCAAGTTACTGTAAAAACTTTTCTACCAGAGTTTTTAAGGTGGACACTAGAAAAAACACTATTTAATTGTACAAGACTAGAAATACAACTGCAAGGACTATTAGCTCAAGTATTAATGTTCAAGATTGAAAAATGAGAATTGTGCTGTAAGTAAATATGTTTAAGTGTAAAAGTTTTTTTTTTAAGATATCAATTCGTCCCTGAAGGATTTTGTCAGAGACTTCTGTTCTGCTATGATAAGAGCTTATTGTGAGCTGGAGGACTGATATGGACCCTGCCTACAGGGTACAGTGGGGATCAGTTTCTTCAGTTTAGTAAGACTTACAAGGCCTCCTCAGAGGTCATGCTGTGATTGTTACATCGCCCAGGGTATGGTTCTCACATTTCAAGGGTAAAGAGAAAATCCATTTTCCAACTCACTATTTACGTTTGCACACGAGTGCCCCCCCCCCCCCCCGATATCCAATTACTAAATTATGATGGATTCTTAGTATTATTTTCTGCCAGGCATTATTCAAGACAGTCTATCTCAATTTACATAGCTTAACGAAGCACTGAGCTTTTAATAACGTGAAGGAGTGTGATAGTGGGAGCTGATGTTTATTTGAACTGGCTGGGCTTTTGGTGGTAATGATTATGAAGTGAGCATTGGGAACCGTCTCTGCGAGAGAAGAAGGGGGAGCGAGGCGTTGTGTGAAGCAGGCAGATGGTTGGCCGGACAGTGTGTAGATAATGGCAACATTAGTCTGCTGGGAAGCAACATTATGCTCAAGGTCAATGGGAGCTGAAGAATGGAGGATCATAATGACTCGGGCCCTGTGTCCTGGAACGAGATCTCCCTTTAAGGATGTTGAGATATTTAATATGAGCTCAGTAATCTGCTCAAGGCTATTATATCCATCCTCAAATTTCAAAAAGTTCATCTGTGTCACTGAAGCACTCATAATGGGCCATAAAAGGTGCCTTTTTATTTTTCTAAATTGGGAGGGTTTACTGTATGTATACTATCCAGATTACTACTAAATGTAATATACTATAATCAACATTTGCTGTAATCAAATGTAAGTTTGATAACGGGTAGTTATTGTAATGCTCGTCTATAGACCATAACACTTCATGTCCATCGATGTGGCCTTGCTTAAATAATGTGGATATCATTTTTTAAATATTTGGTATGTTCTTGGAATACTTGCATTTTGAATCTTCCCATATGGCCCTCATATATTCATGGTATTTTCATAAGCACACTATTTGATTTTCTATAGACTGCATTTCTATGTATATTAATGCCCAATGTTCAGAACATATTTATCCTGCAGTAATCCATATTTACAGTGATTAAGAAGACATGAATGCTAGTGTGAACCTCTATCATCTATATTTTGACCCATTACAAAGGCTGTTGTTTACACTCTGTTTTACTGCTTCACTTTTGTTTCTGTGTGTTTTTCTTTCATAGTTTGTCATCTCTTTAGTACATTTATTCCATTCCTCTTTTTCCTGTTAGAAGCTATTACTTTTTCAATGATCTAATCTCCCCACAGGGATCAATAAAGTTTCATCTTAAGTGTTATCATTTCACTACCAATTAAAGCAATCAGCTGCATCCTAACATCCTTGACCATAATGTCAAATCACAAAGTGGTTCGCCTCCCATCTTCCTCTCTCTTAAAACAAGGGCAACAGCAGCCTGCTGTGTTGACATCTGCGGGTCGTTTCATGAAACCACTTCAAGCATATCGAACTCAGCTCCAGTGAGACAGGGAGGAATTCGGGGAGACTCAAGTCTTCCTTTTGTCACCCTGTATTAATGCACAAATCATGAGCGCAGCTGAGAGCCTCAGGCAATCTTCCTGAGGAGCCTCGTGTTTTTTTTTAATCCTTCAACACTTTGCATATATTATTAATACTAAAGGCTGAGTAATACTCAACAATTGCATGGAATAACAATTACAGTGAAGCTTTGGTCATAGCACTGTCCATCAACATATGTTCCCTTTATATACAGACTGATATTGTGACTGTGGGTAATAGTGCTGTAATAACTCCTGAGTGCATTTCAAAGTACAAACCTAGTCACAACAAAATGGCAGTTATCAAGTTGTTCATATTTTAATCCGCACTTTGTCTCTCTCTTTTTTCTTTTTTTACAGTGGCATAGTTGAAAAATGAATATTCAATACTGAGAAAAAAGCAAACCTCACACATCCCCCATAAAAAGCAAATTAATTACAGCGATTAAAACTTTGTACAAAATGAGTTATTTATAGCATCATATTGAACTAACAAAATAACATGTATGAGCATTGGCAATGTGGTTCAATGTCTTTGATACAGTGACTATATACAGTGAGGGGATGTCTGATTCACCAATGCCTCAACATGTCATTAGTACTGTTTGCAGCAAACTCAAAGGCCATAACGGTGATCCTTGTATTGTTTTTTATGATAAGTCACAGAATTAAAAAATGGTAAAAGTTAATGTCAGACAACTACTTTAGTAATAACAGCAATAATATCAATCAATATAGTATTATATAATAAATGTCAATCATAATAATAAATACATATATTTTGACCAGAATTTTTTGTAACTTTTTTTTTTTTTTTTTTTTTTTTTTTTTTTAAATTTTAAGCAATTAAATTTAAACCGTTTTTTAAAAAATATTAAAAATTGTGAAAAAAAAATCATCAAATTGTCGGGAAGGGTATT
>JAVQJL010092284.1:0-17624 GCA_036024295.1 Nannoperca obscura
AGGTCTGCACACCCCCCCAACCCCCACCACCACCACCCCCTCGGCTCCGACACCCTCCAGTGTTGCTTTTCCTGTAGAAAACGTCATGCCTGCGTCTCACTGCTCCCAGGATGGATTTAGTTAACGCCTACCTGCAGGGTGTTTCAATAGGCAGCCAATCACAGTTGGCCGGATAACTCCATATAAACACGTACAAAAGTGAATTTTGTAAACAGTCAATTTGATGAATAACAGTTTAATCTTGAATCCAGTATGTAGTTCTGTTACGTTATCTCGCTAACATGGTGTTCATTGAAATACCCACAATTCTACTGACATTGTATTATCTCTTTTTAAAGTTGTTTCTATTTTTATTCATGACATGTTTTCATTGTTGCTTTCTCTTTCCTTGTAAAGTGTCTTTTTGAGTATTTAGAAAAGTGCTATACAAATAAAATGTTTTATTATTATCACCACCAGTGCTGCTTTTCTTATGTAGAGGAGGTGAGTGAGTGAACTGTGGAGCTCAGCTTTAAAGACAAGTCCCAAAAGTGCTCAGAATAACCAAAAGGTTCACGGCAACTGAGCAAATCTGGTGTGCTGATGAAGACTGCGTGATCCGGCCAAAAGCTCCACAACTAGCAAGTAAGTAGTCATTGAGTGTCAACAGCAACAGTTCTATTGCCATCTGTAGTGATTCTATTTGTTCGTTTACCAACAATGATGTTTTTAAAAAGCCACCAGAGGGCGACATCTAAATTCGAATAGACCTTGAGTCAAAAAATGATCAAATAATTTGGACACCACTGATGATTTCTTATGGAGTACCAGTTGATCTTTGTAAAAACAAACAATGAGTACATTAGTCTTTCAATCAAATAAAACTTGACCTACAGGCAATCATCAGGACACATCCATAAGACATGTCTTCCCACCACACGGTCTTCAGGTAAAGGTAGGGGCGTGTGAGCACAGCTGTGTATATATGAGTGTGTTTAATCTCAAATAAAAACACATCACTGCAAAATGATCAAAAATACTTGCCCAAAGTTATTAAGCAGGTGAACCTGGCAGATCTTTAAAACCTCCTGAAGCTCCGTCAGGTCGCGTTGGGATCGTGTTGAGATCCACAACACGGCGTTTAGTCCGGTCTCAGAAATGTCCTCCAGCTCATTTCGGAGTCCCAGAAATTGGCAGAAGGAGGAACTTCAGTACACTCATTCTAATGACGAGATGTCGACAACAGACTTTAATGTTGTGACATAGTTCTCATGTAAAAAAGTAATGACAGTTTCCTGCAGTGCACCTGCCAGGGTGTGTAGGACACCACAAGTGACGACGACACCCAGACTGATGTTATTCTGTTTGGTAAAACTTTACAAGAGAGAAACTCTATTTATTATTGACTGCTATACTCCTCTCCCAGTGTTTAAAGGTTTATCAAACCGTCTTCAATCTAATGGCTCACATTAAATTATAAAATAGGACAGCGGAACTCGTGTCCTCTTGATAGGTGTATTGAACCTTTACGATATGATTTAGTCTGATCCACATTCCTGATGTGAAAGTCAACATCTGGAGCGGACAAACACAATCTGTAGAGATATCTTCATCCATTTTAAATGTATTTTATGGACTGGGATTAAATTAAACGGTTCAATGCCATTGGTTGTTATAATGATTGGGCCTATTATTATTATTATTAGATTATTTGTACTGATATTATGACACAATTATTATGAATGAATGAGATGTGGTTTTGTTTGCTGTTGTCGTTCATTGAACCTCAGGTTATCAATAAATCCCATCAGAGTGCGTGCACGTGGCGGGAACGCGCACTATATTTCGACTCTTAAAGAAATAAAGGAGCCGACCCGCGCGCATTTATCCGGCAGATTAAAGCCTTTCAAGTGTTCCGCCGCTCGAGGCTCGGGCACGGGTTACAGTGAATTAATATCCACTCATCGGTGCGCGGAGCGTTTGTTCGCTATCGACGCTGGTTATTGATAAAAAATCATTTGTGTTTTCGATCGTCTGTGCGTTTCAGGGCCTCTGCTGATCCCGCCCCGCTGGTTCGAACCGGCGGCTTGTCCGCTGACACACAACCAGACCAGCAGGCTGCACGTGGTCTCTGCCTGCTAATAATGTCCATAAACACACTCGGGACGTCCATTAGTCCCCGAGTGCCGACGACCAGCCGGAAACGTTTGTTTTTAACAAAACAACAATTTTCTTGCCGGCAGAGCCCGCGGGATAATTCCACGGGTTTCTTGACAAGTGAATTATTTTGTTGCGGAAATGTGTGTTATGGTCACATTAATTTAGACAAAATAATGCAGATTATAACGAAAGGAAGGAAATTAAAGTTGAAGATGATCGTTTAAAAACGACGTTCTGTCATACGAATGTTTAATAAGTTAATACATAAATAAAAAGCACTTTGGAAGACATTTGCTTCAAACTAAAAGTTCATATTTTTACGAGCGAATCATTCTTGTTGCGCCTCAGCAGGCCTCCCAGCTGAAGGCCCCGGGTTCCCGGCCCGTTCTGAACCGCGGGCCCGGCTGTGTGGCCCGGCTGGGCCGCTTGGTGGCGCTAGTGTCCCGGACTGGAATAGAGAAGGACGCTGTTTTACTTTACAGCCTCTAACCGCAACCAGAATACACAGTTTATGTTATTTCCGGCATCATTAACAAACGTTTAGAGCAGTTTAAACAGTAAGTTGCTTTTAAACTACAAACGAACTAATAAAAAATAACCAAACGCATAAATACGACAGTCTGAAACGTTGTTAAATAATTGTATCCAATTCATTTGTCAAAAGTAGCCTATTCACAAGCAGGCTGCAGGTCTAAGTACTGTTTCATCTGAAGCTTTAGTGGATATAAGTCCCTCTTCTATCCAACATGTTTTACTATTCTGTTCTTGTCTTTCTTTTGTTCCATCCATCCCAACTGAACGTTTTCAGAAACATTCTCCAAAAGGGAAAAACGGACACTTCGTGTTCACAACCCAATAAAGACGGTTATGAAATGGTTATCAATCCATCGATTTCACCGTTCAACCCTTTTCTTTTTCAGCACGATATAAAGAGACATTTAAAGTGGACATGTTCTCCTGTCATCATGGGGTTTGTTTTCTTGTTTCTCCACATCAGCGGGAGGAGACCCCCCCCCCCCCCACCAACACACACACACACACACACCTCTCCATTTTGTGCGCGTTGTAACGGCAGCCACGTCTTCTCGCTGCCCGCCACATGAGGGAAATAAGGACTATTGTCGGTGAGTCCGAATCACAAAAGGTTAAACTCCCTGTTTTAATTCGATCATCGGGTCCTAACCGGCCGGCGGGAGAACGGTTTGACCGGGATCCGGGCTGCACGAGGACATCCACATCTCCGTTAAATGCGCTGGATTCTAAATGTGTAAACCAACATTAGAAATGGTTCGTGAAATACAAAGAGCGGGTCTCCTCGATGGCTGGAGAACACATGTGATATTTTAGTGAATCGAACCAATGGACTGGAGCTTCCTTCTCCTCTCACTTGGCGTGTTTTTGTTGTTTCACAAAGCATTAAACATCTAATCACATGTAGAATGACTTGTTTTCCTACTGTCCGTGTGACAAATGAGTGGTTCTTGTGTTGGAACATTTGGTCACGTTGTAATGTTGCAGGATCTTTGTGGAAAGCACTTTAATAACACTGTTAAGGTCATATTTATTGAATTCATTTGCCTTTTCAATGACCCTCTCTGTCATTTTGCGCTTCTTTTCTTCAGCCTTCCTCGCTGTGTGGAATGTGTCAGCTCTCACTTTGTGGTCGTTGTAAAAGGCCTTAAGCTCGAAACTTTCTCACCGACCGAACCTGTAACGTAAGAAGCAGCCGCGTGGTTACAGTGAAACGTCCCACGTCAGATAGCGACGCATGGATTTTCCGGAGAATAGACGTGTGACTTTACCACAGTGATCAGTGATCAGCGACGTGTCGTGAAAGTGAAAATATCCAGCTGCGAAACAGAACGTGATGAGAAGTCGGTGCAGACTGGTGGGAACTGTCCCTTCCAACAGAAAGTACAGGCTGGATGGCTCACATGTATCACGGCACGACAAGCAGGCCTAGTTTGTGGTACTTGTACTTTACTCATTCTATTTCATGCCACTTAATACTTCTGATCCGACAGCTCAGAGATAAATACCAGTATTATATATTACTCCACTACATTTATCTAACCAATATAGTTATAGTTACTTTGCAGATTAAGATTCTGCATACAAAATATATGGTGATTTTAGAAAACATGATACATTATTACAGATTAAACCACTTAACCTAACAGTAATTGAAATCATGACAATCAGCTCAATCTCATCTAACCACTGCAGTACAATTATATTTACATATTCATGAGTCAGTAGTAATAAACCATGAATAAGAAAGATGATAGTATAACATGCACAGGGCCCACTTCTCTGCACCGAGTCCTTTTACTTTTGATATTACTAATAATACTTCTCTACATTTTCAATGCAGAACTGGCGTGTTTTTACTCTGTGGTATTTTTACTTCCACTGAAGTATCAGATAACAATACAAGTTTTAGGAAATACCTTCACATTCTATCCTTCATGGTGGATTTACTTACTTAGTGTTTGTTGCACAGCAGCTATCCAATATATCACAGCATTTATAGCTAATGCTAATTTCCAATGCCCGTCCCTAGTTCATAAAGCGTCCAGTTAAATGATACATCCATTAAACTTCTGCAGAGCTACACAGTCGTTCAATAAGACATGAATGACTGTATCTGCCAAGTGAGGCTCCCGCTTCCCCCGGTTGCTGCGAGCACATCCTGTTCCTGTGATGTCAGCACAGGAAGCGTAGCCATATGGTATTTTATTTTGTATTTTAATTGAAAGTGAGATGTTCACATTCAAACGTTCATGACTGGATTTAATGGTATGAAACTTGCCCCACCAAGCTGCTAAATAACCACTTGAACCCAAGTATTCAGCCAAAAGTCTTTAAAGCAGCAGAATTTGACTGTCTGGTCTGATTAATGTCTCAGGAAATACTTTACATCACTTTCAAATCATTTTATTCTTATTCATATTAAGAAATGAGACATTTCATCTACAGTTTCCTTGTAATAACTGGAGTTTGACTGTTAAATATGTCATGAATGTGAACTGACACTGGTTAAAATATTGTAGAACTCCCCCTGAGCCAAAGAGTTTACTTCTCCCTTAAATCATTAGTGTATCCTCAAAACCAAGATTATTCTTCATTTGGAACATCCAAAACACAGGCTCTGTTGTTACAATTACAAGGTCCCTACATTTCTATAATCCACAACAATCCCACCCTTAAATTTCAGAAAATATGAAATACATCAGACTGAACTGTGAATTTTGATTTTTTTGTCTATTTTCTTTAAAGCATAAAAGTTCTTTCTTGACCTTTAATGTTGTAGTTTGACAAAAACTATCCCAACTCAAGTTCCAATTACATTCTTCTTCCAGGCATTTTTTAACAGCTTCAAGAAGAAGACTGTGATATAATTGAAAGTTCAGAAGGAAAAAAGTAAGTTGACCTTGAGTCGGGTTGTTTTGTTGATTTTTTAAAGCCAGTTTTGGGTTTTAAGTAGTAGTTTTTAAGTATGATTTGACTCTTATATATATATACACAACATTTAAAACAACTTGAACCACCAGTTCACTAACAGCCCATTCTACAGTCTGAAGAACTACAGCAGAAGAAGAAAAACAAACTTATTGATTTTGCTAAATTGCAGTGAGACATGAAATAACTCTGTCCTTCTTCAGCCTCAGCTTTCCAGAGTCCCTCTGAGCGAGGTCTTCCAGTCTGAAGAATGTGGCCTCACTGCCTGCCCACCCCCCCCCCCCACCCCCCCACCCCCCTGCTGTCAAGCCAGAGAAAAAGGTCAGTACAGCATGTTTTGCTCATTGTTCCCTGACTGTGATGTTTGAGCTTCACTGTGCAGCGTTTGCATTCACACTCATCTGCTGAGAAGTTTCTCTGTGCTCTCCTTAAGTCTCACTTTAACACCTGGACAAACCAGCAGGGTTTTGTGACATTACAACTAGTTCAGAAGACAACCACGGTCCAGTATGCAATCTGGTGAAGCCTCCAGGACTTTTCTGTGAAGTAGGAGACACCTTGTGTGCACCAGTTAAACTTTAAAAATACCAAATATTTGCACAGACATATCTATTGGATGTTTACAGACAGGAAACAGAGCAATGTCATTTTAATCCTTTTTTTATGTGGAAATGGAACATTTTTGGGGGGAAAACAATATCAGATATAGATTATTGTTCAAAACTGAATATGTATATGTCTCAAAACATGTCTGGAGGGAATCTTTAAAAAGTGCTTCAGGCCGGTGAATGCAGTGAGCGATAACTGTATTTTCTGACACACTTTAAACATGTCAGAGCAGACTCGTAGAGCGTTAACAGGAAAGACTGGATGATGAACAAAAAAATCTTGCTCTTTTTTACAAAGTAGGCAGTGAGAAAAGGTTTGTGTTTGAATGAACTACATTCCTGCAATTATTTCATGGTTTTATTTTATTTAAATGAATCAATCTTGAGCAAAAAGCAACAAGTTGTTTTTTTGTTTTTTTTACAATTTGCCATAACTTTTACATTGTTTCATATATTTCATTTTTAGCACACTTTAACATGAGAACTCATCACTGAGGTTAAGAGTCTGACAAGTTATTCCTTATATTTCATGCCAGCGTTTAAGTGGTGTTCACACTTTGCATTTTTCTCATTTGAGATATTTAAAATAATTTATCGAGACATGAAAACTCATTCTTTTGGTGGTGAAGTTGGAAAAAAAATGTATTTACACTTTTTGCCATAAGTGATAGAAATGTTTAGATTTTTCAGTCTGGTTTCGTTATAGTTCATTTCAGTTTAAACGCTGCAGTGTAGACTGACTGTGAATCCTATTCATCAGAAGCAGAGAGGTAAATCCCTTTTCCCTCTTGTCACATCACAAATTGCATTTCTGCATAGAAAGAAGGCTGAGAGGTCAACAATGTGTGTTTGTATTTTAGCTTTCACATTCTTCATATTGTCATGTATTTTTTTTTTCCCTTTCCATATAGATCCTGGTCGACACATAACAAATGCGGACTTGCCTCGACGTCACCATCTAGGAGCCCGAAAACACATAAAAAAAATCTTAACTCAAAGTCCACTTACTTCCTGTTTTATCTGGATGAACAAATAACTGAGACATGATTTTAAAGCTCTGGAAAAAGTAGAAGTTGAGTTAAGAGTTGTAACTGAGCTCACTTGTTTTGACAAAACAATCTTTCCTTTAGTAGCTGTTCTGGAGATTTCAATCATATCACATGGTCATCATCAGCGTATGCCCAGTTGCCTTCAAAACGTAGATGTTTGAATTTCCATGTTTTTCTGAGCACTAAATGGAAACTAGTCTCTGTGGTCTCTGAGAAAAACATTTCATCTGTGTGCTGATGAAAATCATGTGATATGACTGAAAGCTCCAGGACAGCTACACAACAGATCATGAGGTGGGATTACTACTGTACAGGTTAAGATTAGAAGAACAGACGTTCATGAAATTCTGCTCAGCGTTCTTGAAAATAGATGTTCTTAATTTGCAGTTCATGAGGCCGTTTATTTTTTAAAGCAATTTCAATGAATGAGGTTAGTCAAAAAACATTGTTTTCTAGACAGTAAAGAATAAGAGAACACTTTTATTCGAACTAGGTTTCTGGGGGCGTGAGCAGGTGGCGAGAACACATGTGTAATGAAACTGCCTCACTCTTGCTCTCTTGATTCCTGTTGGCCCACATCTGGCCAGCTTTCACTCCAAGGAAGTAATCTGTCACAAGTGCATTTAGTTTTTTATAATAAGCACTTACACCCCCACAAGGATCCTGTATCTACATTAGGATTTCCATGGTTACGTCTTCAGCTCAAGTTCTTCTTCACTGTTAGCTGAACTACAGGTCAAACTGCTTCATTTTCTAGACAGTATACTTTACAAGCAGCCGGCAGCAAAGAGTCTATATGTCTATATGTTTTATATTATAGAGGAACGCCAGAGGGGAAGAAATAATGGGGGGAAAGGTAAAATGCAGAGGACTAACATACAGGTACTAACAATCTCGTTTCTGCACACTGATGGTGGATCTCATTAGTCCAGCAGCAGACATCCTGTTCCTGTTCCCGTTGCAGCAAATGTGCACGGAAAGCATCTGAATACATGCAATCAACACGTTTGAAGAGCAGGAAGAGCGTTCACACATGACTGAGAAGTAGTTCTCTTCTAACATTGGACGCAGCATGAGAGGAGGATCTGTGTGAGGGGGAGGGCTGCTTTGAAAACAAATACATGAATGTGTTGAGTCCGGGTGCATGAATGGAACTTTTACCTGTAATCAGCTTGATTCACTTTACACAAGGAATGACATTTAGATGATGAACATGCCGATGCTGGCCATAAATATTGGGTTTTCACACATCTGAATTCATATATTTTGTTAAGTCACCTCTTTATATTAAATAACAAATATATATATATATTATATATATATATATATATATATATACCCACTAATGATCCCAATCTGAATAAAAACACCTCGTTGAACCGCCTCAATCGCAAGCGACTGGCCCGATCCGATTACTCACCGCTGTCAATATTCATTGAATTACAGGGCTTGAAAACCCATTCATTACAAAGTGATTCACTGTTTACGGAACTACCATCTGTATCGTATTCAGGCCGGACGCCCACGTGCTGCAGGTGAACGGCTGATCAGACGTCTGCTGAGGACTGTGTGGGTGTGTATAACCGGTGCTTGAATGATATCAGTGACTCTCCTTTTTCTTTCAAACCTGCAATAACCTCTGTTTTATTGGCCACTAGGGGGCAGCAGAAACAAGCTGTGAACACAACATTCACATTTTATGTCACCTTTGTAGTAGACATGGCGAACTTGTTAGCAAACAGTTCCTTATTTACACATCCAGTAGTTATGGAGCAACATTATCATTTATTTGCCGTCATGTTTCTGTTCACCTAATAAATGTAAGTCCATTATTCACTCCTGAAGCAAATTTAGCTCTAACTGTGTCCGTCTGCAGTTGGGTGCAGGTAGTTTGCAGTAGGATTTCAGAGCTTGAAAACAGTAGCCTGCTGCAGAATATTAAGCTATGAGGGATGAGAATGAACCACAACTGTAAAGTTGTCCCAACACAGCTAAACAAAGAGCTAAAACTCACCATAAAGCTTCTTTTCTGAAGGTTCATCACTGCCAGCGACCACTTTCACTATTGATACATTGCTTTTGTGAAAATATCAATTACAGCCGCTGTAAAGTGAGGAAATAAAACCTTGACATATTGTACAAGCAACAAAGGAGTTTTTAAAAATAAAGTTGTTAAAATAATTTAGAAATTGATCAAACATGTTTAAATGAAATGTGCACAAGCAACAGTCACATGAACACAGCATGCTAGCTTTAGGCTATAGAGAGAAGCAGCGAGCAGACAGTTTCATGTGTGATCTACTGTAATTCGTTTTGCAAAGAGAGATCGTTTCAAAATGGGTTTGTACCTCGCGGGTGTTAAATATTAAGGGGACTAAAACTTCACTTGTATTTGAATTGGATTTATGTTTAAATGCTGACTTTGATTACATTGAAAGAAAATGATGTCTCGTCAGCATCTCATTGTCATTCTTACAGTAAGATCATTGTTGGTAGCTCCACAAAGCAGCTGGATTCATGGTTTTATCTTCTGGAGGGGAAAAGGCACTTTTCAGAACAAAGAAAATTAGCCAGATTAGTTTGATGTAGAAAACTATGTTTTAGTATTTAAGGTTATATCTGCATTAAGAAATGGTTGTGTGTGTTTGTTGTGTGGCTTTAAGAAAAAAAAAAAGATTTCACAGGTCAAAACATGATTTCAACTGGTACAAAAAAAAACACACTGCCTAATATTTCCACTGAAAACCGATTTCACATCAGCATAAGCCTTATGGATATAAATTAATGTTAATTATGTTTAAATATTCGATAAAACACCTGAGCACTCCACTAATGCTCCTTCACCAAATAGTTTATGCATATTAATGAAATCCCATCTCCATCAATTGACTGTGAAAACCCATTCATCTGGTTTAATCCCATGTTCTTTTGCCCTTTACAAATATTTTATTAGAGGGAAATACTGTAACTGAATATCAGTCTAGTCAATATTCCACTTTTTTTCCCCCAAACACGTCTGTTTTTGGTCTTTACCAACTTCTGAGGAAACATCTGGCTCTTCAGCTGCTAAATGCTCCACTATGTTCACCATCTAGTCGCTAACTGCGCCGGTTAGCCGCTTGGTGTCGAGAGGTTAGTGCACAGTGGCTTTTTAGAGCTTGTTCACTGACAACAGCAGCCAGCTGCTTGATTTAAATTAAGAAATATATTCTATATACATGACATTCAAACACAGATCACAATAAAACATCAATCAGTATAATACAGAGCTGTACAAATCTTTATTTCTATCCAAGTATAAATCATTTGTTTTGGGGAACATAATGATAAAAACATCACCAGAGGGATTGGATTCTGACTAAGATTAAATGGAGACCTCAGTCATGCACTCCAGTTTAAATTGCTAATTTAATTGTAAAATCCTCAATATTGTATGACTCATGCCACATAATGTAAAATGTATTCAAATAGAATGAGAGGAGCAAAAACCTTCCCGTCCCCGGTGCCTCTACTACGTTTACAATCAAGTCAAACTGATCCCCTCGGTAGGTGTGAATCATCATCATTTATCTTTTCACAAGATAAGATGGCTGCTCCTGATGTGCTTTCTTATAAACACTCTCACACACCTCAGCGAGCCCTGAGCCCGTCTGGCCACATCCTTTATTCTGATAAAATCTGACCATCCAGTGAAAAGAAACACTACAATAAAATGTATCATGTATATGCAGCTATTTATTGCAAGCAAGGCTGGATTACCATCCGGGAGAAGGAGGCATTGGCCCTGCGGTTCCAGACCCTCGGGGGCCCCAAAGGTGCCAGAATCATCACGTGTCTCTTGGTTTGTGGTAGTTTCATTAGTGTGTTTGTCTTGTCTACCTGTGTAAACCTTTACGTGATGCATATTCCTTAACAGATCATGGCAAAATTAACAAAATCACCACATAGGGACCAATTTCACCACTATAACAAGACCGTTTAAAATGTCTTGATGGAACCAAACTGAGCACATGCTTAATAGAAAGTTTGTGACCATACGTTCACAAATTTGTTCACAGAAATTATGAAACTGCAGCCACAAAATGATGAAAAAAGGGATGCAATTTAGGCAAAATGAGAAAATGATGTATATCATCTTCATTCAAATGAATGGGAACGAGTAACGGAGGTCTATTTTTGCTTCCACACAAAATCATCTCATGCTGTCGATATAATCAGTCCTGGCCGCAGAGAGGGTTTATTCCTCTGTGGCACCTTCAGGGAAACACTGTAATTGGAGTGCAGTTGTAGTGAAGAGAATGAGAAGATTTTTTTAAAAAGGAAAAAAGCCTGGTTCTGTGCAGTGATATAAACATCTATGTGGCACAATTAATGAAAAAAAGAAAGAAATGGAAACGTAAACCATGACTATTACTTGGCAGGAGCTCTGTGGGCTCAAAAGACTGGCCAGTGCGATCAATAAATGCCTGACACCAGGCACACAGCTGGCATTTCCAGCCTGGCACAATGATGTCTGCTGTGCAACAGTAAAAGTAGGCATGCTGCAGAGACAGGATACACGTTCAAGAAAAGAGACATAAAGAGGAAAGTAGAGATACCAACCATGAGCTGCAGGTTCAGTGCTGGGCGCAGTGTCTGAGCACACAAGGAGAGGACATGGCAGTTGAGGAGGGAGGTGTGGAACAGGAGGAACAGCATGCAAATAAAGGAGAAATGGGGGAGGAGGCAGGGAGGGAGCGGGGCAGGGGGAGAAAACAAATGACACCCATAAGCAAGCATTCAGAAGACCAGAACATGACAAAAGACATAAGGCTTAAGGGAAATCAAAAGGAACCAAAGGCAGTGCAGAGATAAACATAAGCTTACACACACACACACACACGCACACACGCACACACACACGCGCACACACACACGAATACACTTTTCACTGCACACACTGGACGATCCACTCTGAGGGGAGTGTGGCTACTGCTTGAGGAGATATGGAAGAGACTATTATCATGTGCTGTAGGCGGCTCTGGTGCGGAGAAAAGACAGACTATCAAGGGGAAATAATAATGCAGCTGTGCTAACGTAACAGTGGAGGACTTGGAAAACACTTACCGTCTGTTTACAAGGGGAATGGATTGTATGACAATGACTCAAGTGAAGTTTATACAGAGTAACGATGTTGCGATGGCTTGGTGTGGATGAGATATTATTGGTTTGATGACGTTTACCTTCACTTAAATGTGTGACCTTTTAAAAACTTGGTTTTCATTTGAAATGTACTTTACTGTAAACTGTGTCGCCTCTAACATCCCAGCTGCCGGAGAAGATCCGGTGCAGTTGCAGCCAGCGTGCTGATGTCCACCAGACACAATGCAGTGTTTTGGTAAAGCAGACATAATTGCCGGATTGCATGTTTCAGAAAGTTACACATATTGTTGGACGCTGCCCCCCCCCGCCCCCCTTAAATCCAGCGTAATCCCCCTGAAAGGGGGTTTCTGATGCTGTTGCATGAGATCTGACAAGCACTTGGTTTGAAGCATGCTGCCACTCTGTCTAAAACCTTCATGTCCCCAAAGATGTTACATCTGTGCTTCTGCACAGCATCTTCAAACTGCTTCACTGGTTCTGTCAGCAACACAGCTGGTCAAGAGAAAAGGAAAGACGACGAGTTTAAGTGTTCGGTGAATATTCATGATTTACATCTCGAATTGTGAATGTTACCCAAAGTTTAGACACAAAAAGTATGTATTTATGTATAGCTTGTGGTGAATTCAGACATTTTTTATGGTTTATTAGGTGCAAAGTATAGCTGCAGATTCATAATCGTGCAATGACTAAAGCCATTTGCTAAAATAGCATCCCTTTGCAACTCTGTCAGCTTGCTGCAAATGCAACCAGTTATATACTAGCTGCATTGATTAAGCTGATTTTATATCAGATCTAACCAATATGCAAAACAAAGACGAATAGCATCCAGTCCAGGTGTAGCTATGATGTACTATAACACAAATGAGACTGTAGACTACTTCACTCCAGCATATTATAGTTAAGGGAAACAGAAACAAGGATCGCACCTTGCTGAGAATGAATTGCTGTGCTGGAGGAAACACATGCCTTTAAATAAACACGCTTGTCCACTGACAAATGGGGCTTGTCTGGAAATAGGGCTTTTTAAGTGTTTATCAAAGCGTGTCTGCATCAAGATGGCAACCTTTCAGCACAGTAAAAGAGCTGATATTAAATTAAAATGACAAAAGCGACATTCGGTCAACTCTGGAGTAAGGGACAACAAAAACAAACAAAAACAGATCATGTTTGACTAGCACAGTGTCAACAGCTGCAATGTCATTTCAAGAGGCTAAATGTACATTAGCGTGCACAGTTTTCCTTGGCCTTCTCTCTCAGCGGAGACTTGAGAAAGTGCCTGTAAGGTATCAAGACGCAGACAAATGTTTGTGTGAGAGAGAATGGTGCTCAGTACTAATGTGGAACTGTTTGGGGAGCAGTGGGCCAATCGGACACCTCAGCTCTGCTGCCAGCGGCTCAGGGTACAGGTAACGAGACTGTATCAAGTCCGCCTGAGAATAACGGAGGCCTCTGAGGACTCATTTCTCTACAATGTCCTTGAGTAGTTGAGACATGCTAACTAATGCCACAGGCCAGTCATTGTTGGTTGTTAGTGCCTTTGCATGATCTGCAGAATAGATTTTCCATTATTGTGGCATGGTTTTATTGTAGATTGCACCTGTACTTGCAACATTAGTGAGTTAGCACAAGGATAGCTCATTTTAAACCATGGTAGTTCACCTTACTAACCTTTGCTAACCAAGGCTAATCTGCTCTGGAGCAAGTTCAGTTCAGAGGATCAATAAAAAACAGCCCAACTTACTGGACCCTGATTACAGGATCATGTCACAGACAAAAGCACTATGGTTACGTAATAGGTTACGTGATAGGTTTATAGCTCTGGCTTTAGTCATCAAACCGGATGCTAGCTGACCAGATATTAATAATGTGTGATATTTACAGTTGCATATTAATTGCGCTGACATTCTTGTTTCAGACACAGCTGGATTCTTGGCACTGCAGGGGACGTTTTTTTCTGTTCCTGAAGATTTTACGGCTGTGTCGAAGGTTTACTCAATGAATGTTTTTTTCATTAATCTCTGTGCATAAAAGGAGACTCTCCTAAAAATGGGATTTATCATTCCAGAAACCATATCTGTGCTCTTGCAATAGAGCAAAACAGTGCCAACTCATTGCCTCTTTTTGGCTCTGCCATTACTTGAAGATGGCAATGCACGAGTGATCATTGGTATCAAAATGCAGAATGAAGCCTCTGCCCCTGCGAGCCTCAGTCAACTACAAAGCAGCATGGCCCGGTAGCCCTCATTACTCTGCGGGTGGCAGCCATGTGGGACCATTCAGTATGTCTGCCGCTGTGTGATTGCCTGTCTGTTTTTGAGCAGCCTCCTCCTCGTCCACCATCTCCAGCTTCACAGGTCAACTGAGACAACCGTCCTCGCTGACATTCACACAAGTGATGCGGACACATCAGCTCCTTGACTAGTTGCCACTGTTCCCATGAGTCCTTTGGTGACTCACTGTGACATGACATCTAGCTCAACATGCAGAGATAACTGCATGCCAATCATAAGTATATTGGCAGAAATGCATTAGGTGGAACCTCGCGGTACTGAAAATGCCAACAGGCGGCTGGGTGTCCCCGCTGGCAGCTAGATTACTTTTTTGTTGGATCCACTTTCTCTGACCTGCCTCCTCTGCCTCGGCTTTACTTTGTGACTTCCTACATTTGCCAGAATTTTGCCACCCCCCACAAAGCTCAGTTGATGGAGAAACTGGTATCTCGTTCTGTTCATCAACAGATTTCTCCTGTGAACTGCTGAATGTTGGTGGAAAACAGTAAGTCTACGAAGAAATTCTTTCTCACTAACAACGTATACTGACATTTAGGCTGTAAGTTGTTGATCACTTGTTTCTGCCACTTTAACATGTGAACGAGCAAACAACTAAATGGGCTCTAAAATGCAAGATACACCACAGTAAGTGCTTTGCTAATTGTTTCTTAGGAATGGCAATCAGTTCACCTCTCTTCACCACTGGTCCAAACTGAAAACAGACTAAATGGATTGTCATGAAATTCTGTACAGATGTTCATGGTCCGCAGAGGATGAACCCTACTGATCCTGGTCCTCTGACATTTCTGTTTTTTATGTCTCAATAACTTTTGGATGGGTTGCGATAACATTTGGTACAGACAATTATTGTGATGGTCCTCTGACTTTGTGTTTAGTTCAGTTCTAATTAGCAAATGCTAACATGCTAAACTGAGATCATGAACATGGTGAACATCATATCTGTTCAAACATCAGCATGTTAGCATAGTCATTATGAGCATTTAAGCCTGCGGAAGTTAGTGTTTACCTCAAAGCAGTGTTTTTTCGATTTGTAGTCCCCCATAAAAACAATTCCACACTCTATGACAATATCAGATGGGCCTATAAAGTGTTCTGTATATCCTGTATATTCTTTTTTTAGGAGGATTGTTTCTTAAACATGTGCATCTATGAGTACTTAGTGTCATTACAGTAATGGTACGTGTGAAATTCAGGATTTATGCTCACAAATGTAGCTTTTATTTGAACACATTTTAACACTCATGCAGTCTAGGAGCAGTAATGTAGTCTACATGTGAGTAAATGTGTAAATACTGAGGAGAATGGTTGATAATGTCTTTACTGGTGGTACTTTTCAGATATTGTGTAGCTAGATGATTACCTCCTGGCCCTTCTTTACGAGTTTCATCTCCCTTCGGTCATTGAGGAGCACAGTAATACCTCTAGAAAATAATAAACCTCTACATTAAGAAGATGTGTTGGGCCCCAGACTAGTGTTTTCCATGATGCTGAGTGATATAATGTCATTAATACTCTCTTAGGGCTGTATGTCACATGACGGCAGTTATTGTATTGCTATCGACCCTAATCAAATTAGTTATAGCTGGCTGCTCCAATTTTAAAATGGACAAGGAATCAAACCAAGCAAAGTGGGAACAATATCACACATTATCTAGCACGCTGTGTGCATGTGTTAGTCTGGAGAATGTGAGGTGGAGACGCATCGAAATTCATAATATTCTTAAGTCACATCTCCAGATGGTGTTTATGTAATTGAATACCCCGACAAATGTAATGGATATTTGTTTCTCTTCCCTTCCTTTGCCTGGTGTGTTGTCCTGTCTATAGTGTGGGTTAAATTAATTGGTTGTCAGCCCCTTTTATGGTCTTTCATCAATTAAAAGTAATTCTATCCTGCCGCCTGATTGTTTTATTTGCACAAGGAACACATTTATTATCTATTTTCTTCATTCGGGGATTAGGTGGCATTTTTCATTTGGTGGTGTGTTGAATTAGGAAATGATTAGTCATATTGTGTTGATGGGGGAGAGAGAGGTGAGGTGAAGTGATGAGAGAGACAGAATGTGTAGGAGGATGAAAGTTGAATCCCTAAAAAGACATCAGTGCATTCGTTCACCTTCTGTTGGTCCCGACTACGGACTGCCCCTGGTGATAGTGTGCAGCACAAAATGTTGCCCCCCCCCCACACACACGAAAGAAAACAAAAAGAAGAAAAATCTGATTGTTCAGTTCCTGAAAGGTGTTTTAAAAATATTTTTATAAATGACATAATAAAATAATAAAATAATCCAGCTAATTGCTGGAGTTGGTCAGCAAGATACCTCCATTTAGACATTTATTCAGTAGTGAAAATAACAATTTAATAATTTCCCCATGTCACTTTCTAAATCCTGCCAAGCACTTAAGAGCCATGTGTTGGGGCTCTAATAGATTTTTTAAAGTGCTCTATTTTATCCCTCTAATGGTTAACTGATAAAAAATAAAAAAACTCAATCCCGCTCTGATTCATTTGGCAGTGGGTCTCTGATCTGCGCGCCACACTGTGGGTAAATGAAATCAACTGGCAGAGCGTATTATGGCCATATGAGTCTGCTGCCTTCAATCTATATACACAGTAATAATGGAATGCCCCTGATAGATGAAAGCAAAGAGAGGACATCTGGCAGAAACCGTAAGTGGGTTGTTTTAACCTGAAAATATTGGCACTGCAGACGTGAGGTTTGCTTTATAAGGTGGAGCCCACACATCTCAAGTCCTGTTCACAGTGGACTCAAACGACTTGCCAGCATACTGTACAGTGATGTTTTAGTAACTACAAAAGATTGTCAATGACTATTATTCCCTTTTACTTTAGGGGCTGTGCTTTTCTCTGGAGGTTTTCTTGTATGAAATGATTTTATTCTTTCTTTGTCATGAAGCATGAAGGTGGCTGC